>JAPKLX010000582.1:26289-39922 GCA_026898415.1 Leonotis leonurus
TTCTGTCTTGAGACTTGCTGGTTTAGCTTTCTGTCTTTAAGACTTGCTGGTTAGCGTTCTGTCTTGAGACTAAGCCTTCAGCTCCAGCCTTCTGCTCTAGTCTTCTGCTCGAGACTGGCTGGTTTTAGTATCTGTCTAAGACATCTTCTATCGTTCTGTTTGAATCTTCGACTATCTGTGATTCTGAAATCAATAGAAAAGGTACAGAACATGTATAATACCAAGTGTGTTTTGAAATAGCATCATCAAAACTTAGAATATGTTATGGGGTTCCCAACACCCTGTGCATTTCAATGCACTAATGGAGATGGGTAATTCCAATCCCATCTGGATCCCACCATCTGGGCCAGCCGTAAAGTCAACAAAATCTAAGGTTACAAAGGAGAAAACAATCGAGAAGACCCCCACCAAGAGAGTGACAAGGAGGGCAAGCTCCATTGATACAGACACCTCAACTGCTGCCCAACCACCAAAAGCAAAAAGAAGAAGACTGCATAAAATTGCAGATGAAGTCCAGATAACTGAACCTGCTGTTTCTGTATCAACTCTCCCTCAACAGGAGGCTGAAGAGGAAGAGATACTGGTAGGTGGACCACCAGAGGATGTCGCTCCTATTTCAACTCTGGACCCAGACCAAGCTAAGGATTTCTCTCCCGCTCACACTACGAGTCCATCGTCTGTTGAACACTTAGAGCAGATCGATGAGGAGATTGAGGGAGAGGCAGAATCCACAGATGAGGATGACGAGCTGGCGAAGGCTCAATCAGTAGTCAAATTGCTGGAGGCAGAAGCAGATCAATCTGTACTCAAGAGATTTCCAGGCATCTAGCTCACTCCTGAGAGCTATGATGCAGCAAAGAGAGTACAACTGCTTCTCCTCATCAAAGACAAAGAATTCTACGTCCTGGACGCCCTGCTCAAATTCAAATCCATAGATGCTCTCAAAGCTGAAGAAGCCACTTTCTTAAACATCTTCGAAGTTTCTTCCATTGCTGAATTCAGAGAGTCATTTCCCCAAGCCATACTATTTATAACTCAGCACGAAGCCCACAACTTAAAGATCGACCTGAGATCTCTGTATGAAAAGGCTGGCATGCTGAAATTCTTTGATAGTGTCATCTATGAAGATGAACATGAAGAAGTTGAAGAAAGAGAACAGCCTGAAAACGCAGCACCATTTGATACTCACCAATTGGGTGAACCCCCGCTGAACCAAACACAGATCAGCCAATGGTTGAAGTTGAAGAGCAGGCCACTGCACCTGCTGAGGGGAAACAAGCCACACCTTCTGAAATCCCCAATGTAGTGGCCAGCCAACCACAAGCAGAGGATGAGCCTGCTGGACAAAGGGTGGGAGGCAAACAGACCAATGAGATCTTCACCCCTGCTGCCGCAGCTACACTTGGTGAATATGTGGAGATGTTCACTCTAGAGGACATATTGATGGACCAGCCTCAATCACTGTCCAATGAGCAAGTGAAGGATCTCATTTCCAAGAAAGTAGATCAATACATGTATGGGACGCTCTCTCAAGTCCAAGATGAAGCCATCCACATACTAACAGAGTTCAACAACCACTTGAAGACTCATGTCGATCAGGTTGACTCTGATTTGAGGAGGATATGCCGGCTGAAAATTGAAGAGCTTAGCAAGAAGATGGACGACGATCGATCTGCCGCTGAGGAGAGAAAAGTGCAGATCGATCAGACTCTCGCCTCAATGCAACTCAAGGGCAATGAAATGTACAGGATCATTTCTGAGTTTGCCAAGCATGAGAAAGATATGGTGCATGCAATAGTCAAAGAACAGACTGATGGTATAACTGCTGATGTAATCAAAGAAGCTAATGCTGAGACCAGAGCACAGTTCAGAAAGTTTGAAGCAGAAGGGAAGAACTTTGTAGAAAGAAAACTGTATGATCTGGGCTACCCAACAAAAGCAATGCTCGACGCCTACTTTGATGAGATTGGCACTATAACAGATGATCAAAAGGAGTTTAAGGATGATCTGCTCAAAACACAGAACACTTTCCAAAAGCAGATCGATGATTCAAACCTCAATATCACATCAATGCTTACACAAAAATTGGACACAGATAAAGAGCTCAATGCAATGAAGGAAGAGATCACTTCCCTTAGGGCACTCATCAATATGTTTGTTGATGATGTCGAAAAGGGGGAAGGGTCTGGGAAGAAAATGAAGTTAACTGCTATGAAGGGGAAGGAAATGAAAAAGGCTCAACCTGAGCAACAAAAAGCACCAGAAAGCTCCAGCCCACCAACTGTGCCAACACAAAAAGTATCCAGATCATCCTCGAGCAAATCCAGTCATCCCTTGAAAAAGAAGAAACGATCTGGATTCAGTTGGTCATCATCTGCTCTTACCAGAACATCAAAAATCAAAGAAGGAGAGACTAGCTAGATCCCAGATCACTTGAAGGATGGATGGGAGGGTTTGAAGTATGGCTTCATTATGCTCAGATACTTCATCAAAGAACCCCTGTACTGCGAGGGCACACCCAACGAGGCATTCGACCTATATCTGCATTCGACCTATATCTAAACATGAATGATGCCAAGAACTTGGTAGAGGCCCTAAGAGAAGCTGCTGCAAAAGCTCAAATCTCCATCATTGCACCAGAAAAGGAGTTTAGAGAATGCCCAGTAATTCATGGCACCATGCTACCGGATAAAACCTACCTGCTCACCTACATAAACCAGCTCGCAGAGAACAGAGGGTATAAGGTTGATGCAGAAGACCCTGACTACATAAGGGTAAGAGAAGGTGTATATGAGAGTGTTCAACTCATCTCGGATGAAACCAGAGCGAAAATGAAGAAACAACAAGAGGAGAGAAGGAAGAGCAGATAGTTACACTTTCTCATATCTTTTATAATCTGTAATTCCTATCTTTTTGATGAACTGTAACTTGATTATGTCTTATCTATGAAAGTTCTTTAAGTTTCTGATGACAACATTCTATTGTCCAGAACACATATAAATTGTCCTAACCGTTATAATCTTAATAACGAATATTCATCCATCTGGTCAATCAAACCAGATTGCTTTTAAGTGTTGCTAGGACATTATTGTAAAGTGAAGTTTCGACATCATCAAAAAGGGAGAAATTGTTGGGAACCCTAGTATATTAGGTTTTGATGATGATCCTTCGAAACACACTTAGTTATGTTGCTTAAACTGTTCTACGTGTAAAACAAATCACTTAATTTAAAGTGAATTCTGTTAAAGAACAGATTAGGAGATGACTTATCATGTAAATGATTAAATCCTATAGAAGTCATTTCTATAAATAATTTAGGATGAAGGTCAAGATTTCACGCCAAAAGGAATCAATCTGCTGTAACAGACAGGGACCAGATCGATAGTTACAGCGAAGCACCAGATCAATAGAGTCATCAAACTACCATATGACATCATCCTACACATCATACGCTCCTGCCACGTCAAGACTGAAGCCTATCCAACAGGGATTGAAAAGAGAATCTTCGATATAATATAAAGAAGGAAAGAGATCGCTAACAATCTGCTTTCCATATCTTGAAGATTGAGTCACGCTAATCAACAAACGGCTAGAATTTTTAATTCAATGCCTATATAAGATTGAAGTTCAAAATCTGGAAACATACAAGACACACGCACGCTACATTAAATTATACTTTCAAGCTTTCATTGATCCAGACTAAGAGCTTCAAGAACTGTGATTCTACATCACACCAACTCATCTCGATTGAAGCCTGTCTTGTCGAGAGGAACCAGATCACCTTGCTAGCTAGTACGTTTCTAGTGGTAACGTAGAGGTAATCTGTTGTAAAGGGACACGACCCTTATTTCGTGCATAAGTATCTCTCTAGTTTTGATTGATACTTGTGACTCGTTCTCCACGAGTATAAAGAAGCAGAGTATCCTAGTAGTGGATAATCTGATCTAGTTTTGACCAGATCGTGGACGTAGGGATTTCCCGAACCACGTTAAACAACTATGTTCTTTACTTTCCTGCATATCTGTTTCAGTTGTTTATTATTCTAACCATCTGCATCTTCATATAATCTACATTCTCAAACAATCTGCTTAACGATCTGATTAACTCCTTAAGGTTTTCTAAAACAAGAGCCTCATTAAATCCACCATTATTCCGCACACACAATACTTAGAAAGTAATAAGATCACTCTTATTATTGTCTAAGTGTTTACACTAAGAGAGATATCTGTTTGGACTTAACTGTGATCGATCTGTGTATCAATCTGTTAAGTCATCTGCCGAGCAATTTCTTATACAGAATAGCTTGAACTCTCTGATAATTTGTCAAGTAAACAGAAAAGTTTGTATTTCGTGTATTCCCCCACCCCATACACCAAACTTTGCTCTTTCGGGACCAACAGTTATATTTCTGTTCCTAACCCAAAAATTTTCTGGATTCGAAAGGGAACATTTGCTAATAACCAAGCACCCAAACGTTGAAGGGTAGCTAAGTGTAATTAATTGCATGATCAGAAAAGTGCAAGAAGGAGCAAGATAGCAAAAGGAGCAATCTGGATCATAGACAGCGGTTGTTCAAAACACATGACATGTGATAAGAATCTTCTATCAGATTTCATAGAGAAGTCAGGACCATAGGTCACCTTTGGATGCAACTCAAAAGGGTACACCAGAGGATATGGAAATATAAAAGTTGGCAAGACCACCATCACTAATGTTTCGTACGTAGAGGGTCTTAGTCACAATCTGTTCTTTGTAAGTAAATTCTGCACTAACGGTAATCAGATCATTTTTGATACTAACAATTGTCTTGTGAAGAACAAGGAAGGAGATGAGATACTCCTTACCGGCAAACTGCAGGACAGGTTATATATTGTCCAGTGGACAAACCAGATCGAGACTTGTCTAGTTACTAATACAGTATCAGAAACGAGCTGGTTATGGCACAAGAGATTGAGCCATCTAAACTTCAATTCAATCAACAAGATTGCAAAAGAAAAACTAGTGGAAGGTCTACCAGACCAAGTATATGATAAAGATCATATATGTGAAGCCTGTCAAACTAGAAAGCAGACCAGATTATCATTTACAAGCAAAACAGCTCACTCAACCTCAAGAATACTGGAGCTTTTGCATGTAGATTTGTTTAGTCCAGTCAAACCTCTAAGCATAAATGGGAGAAAATACACCTTAGTAATCATAGATGATTACTCAAGATTCACTTGGGTCATCTTTCTGTTGAAGAAGAAAGAGACTCTAGACAAACTCCCTGATTTTCTACACAAGATCACCAAACAGAAGGAGATGAGTATAACCACTATCAGAACAGATCGAGGAACATAATTTCTCAATCAAAAGATTGAAGCATACTGCAACAAGATGGGGATCACTCATCAAACATCTGCTGCTCGAACTCCTCAACAGAATGGAGTTGTTGAAAGGAGAAACAGATCTCTAAAAGAAGCAGCTCGCACAATACTTAATGCAACCAATCTACCAAAGAAGTTCTGGGCAGAAGCTATTTATACAGCCTGCTATACTCAAAACAGATCATCAATCGCACTCAGACATGAAAAGACACCATATGAGATTTGGAACAACAGAAAACCTAAGATTTCTTACTTTCGAACTTTTGGTTGTTTGTGTTACATACACAAAAATGGGAAATCTCAATTGAAGACTTTTGATAGCAAAAATGACCCTGGAATATTCTTAGGATATTCCGATGTTAGTAAAGCATATCGAGTCTACAATAAGAACTCTCATATTGTGGAGGTAACATCTCATGTTGTTTTTGATGAGTTTATTGTTGAGTACAGATCACTAGATGAAAAACAGACAGAAAACCAGATGACAACAAGAAGGATGAATGAACTATTACTTGAAGATATCCTTATCTGGAATTCAAAAAGTGATGATGAAGAGATCAACACTCCACCTATTGTTGTAGAGATCATACAACAAGGGGGAACAACACAACATAATCTGGATGAAAACAGATCACCAAGCAATGAAACAGTCATTGCAGAAGATAATCAATCTGAAAATCCAAATCCAGAAGAAAATCCTAATGAGAATCCATTCCAATCATCTTCTATATCACACCCTGAATTTGAGGAACCAACAAATCATCCTGAACCTGAGATATCAGATGAAGAGATGACCAGGAGAAGGAAATGGATACAAGATCATCCACCAGAACAAATTGTTGGAAACCCATCAGATAGTGTGAAAACCAGAAGGATGCATGGAGAAAGTACAAGATGATGCTCATGAAGCAGTACAAGATGCAGATTGGATAACAGCAATGCAAGAAGAACTCAATGAGTTCAAAAGGAATGAGGTTTGGTATCTCGTAGACAGACCCAAACACCAAGGAGTCATAGGTGTAAAATGGGTGTTCAAAAATAAACGGGATGAGAATGGTGAAGTAGTCAGAAACAAAGCCAGATTGGTAGCTAAAGGCTATAATCAACAAGAAGGCATTGATTTTGATGAAACATTTGCACCCGTAGCCAGACTAGAAGCAATAAGGCTATTCTTAGCATATGCTGCACACAAACGGTTCAAGGTATACCAGATGGATGTCATAAGTGCCTTCCTCAATGGTATCCTTGAAGAAGAAGAATATGTGGAACAACCACCTGGATTTGAAGAAGAAGATCCTAACCAGAAAGTATACAGACTGGCAAAAGCAGTCTATGGTCTTAAACAAGCCCCTAGAGCTTGGTATGAGACATTATCAACATTTCTACTAGATTCTGGATTCAGAAGAGGATCAGTTGACAAGACTTTATTCATTATCAAAGTCAAAGAAAATATCCTCCTGGTACAGATTTATGTAGATGATATCATATTTGGATCTCAATCCACCTATTTATGTGACAAATTTGCTGAACTTATAAAGAATAAGTATCAAATGTTCATGATGGGGGAGATGAGTTTCTTTCTAGGTTTGCAGGTCAAGAAGGAACCGAATGGTATCTTCATTAACCAAACAAAATACATCAACGATCTGCTAACCAAATTTGGGATGAAAGATAGCAAAACAGTTAAAATCCCAATGCAGACCAATGGGAAAATTGAACCTGATCCAGAAGAAAAACCAGCCAATATTACACAATACAGAGGGATCATAGGATCACTATTATACCTAACTGCCAGTCGACCTGACATCACATTTGCAGTAGGTGTATGTGCAAGATATCAAGAAAATCCCAAAGAGTCTCACATGGAAGCAGATAAGAAGATATTAAGATATCTTAAGGGAACAACCCATGTAGGATTATGGTACCCATGTGAAGCGAAGACAACTTTGAGCTAACTGGATACACAGATTCAGACTATGCTGGATGTAAGCTGGACAGAAAGTCAACATCTGGTACATGTCAGTTTTTAGGAAATAAGCTGATCTCTTGGTTCTCAAAGAAACAGACATCTGTTGCCACATCAACCACAGAGGCAGAATATATGGCAGCTGGAAGTTGTTGTGCACAAATACTGTGGTTAAGACAACAGCTTAAAGATTATGAGATTGATGTCAAGGAAATACCCATCTTCTGTGACAGCTCAAGTGCCATAGCTATTACACAGAATCCTGTTTTGCATACTAGATGCAAACATGTGGATGTAAGACATCATTTTATAAGGGATCATGTTGAAAGAAAATATGTACAGATTGAGAAAATACACACTGAAGTCCAGAAAGCTGACATTCTTACCAAAGCATTACCAGAAGAAAGGTTCAAGATGCTTTGCAGTAAATTGGGACTACTAAACCTTGAAGATAAAACCAGATCAAACCAAGTTCTAAATCCCAACAGGGAACTTGAATCAGATCGATATAAACAAGATTGATAAAAACAGGCCATGTATAATTCCAACTGGGAATTGACACCAGATCATCAAAATAGAAGATTGATAATCAGATCGTTTAAATTCCAACCGGGAATTGTTAGCAGATCATCACACAAGATTAATGTCCAAAACTTAAAAGTGGCATAAACAGATCGATAACAAAACAGCTCGAGAGATCGATGTGAACTAGATTACTTGATGCCACATGGATATTAATTAATATCTTTTATTAATGTATCTCACTACTTGGTTAAGGGGAAAAGTCAACTATATACGGCGATTATATCAACTTAATCATACCATATATCTAATTTCTGACACAGTATATCAAATCTTTATTTTTGTGATGATTGATTCTATGTTTGGGAACAGTAATCAAGGTGATATTTACCAAATCAAGAAAAAGGATGTACTTTTCACAATATGAATCAACACGCGCCACTCCACATCCCCACGATCAAAAGCGCGTATATCATACGCAAAATAGAGGCGGTAATAGACTGCAAGTCTACACTTTTGAAAGCGGGAAAAGCTGAAAAAGGGAAGTTTATTAAATAATATTATTACCTTACTTATCTTTCTTTTCTTTATATAATTTATAAGGTGGTTCAACTATCACTCACTCTTCATACCTTCAACAATTAGCGAAATCTTCCACCTTCCAACTCTCTCCGAAAAATCTCTCTGTTCTTACCAAAATGGCACCCAAATCCTCTGTTTTTCTTGAACAAGTGAATTTCTTGAAACCATATATTCATCAGGATCTATTTGCAGTACTCGATACCTTCGGTTTTCATAAACTGAACAAGGCCTTCGACCTTGTTAGAAGCTGCAAAGGTTTAAGATTTATGAGTTTTTCTTCTAACTGCTCTATATCATGTCTGCTATGAAATCTCTCTTACTTACCTTGAAATTGTCTTTACCCATTGCATGTATGTGCTCACTTGTACTGTAGTATAAAACGTTATATTTTGTAAACTACTATTTCATTGATGGAAGGATAGTGCTTATATACATATATTGTTTTATTCTTGCTGTAGGATTTCACAACATCGTCACCTCTTATCCTGTCCACTTCTTGCCCAAAGAAGTAGCTGCTTTTTATCTCTCATGGCAGGGAGAGAAGGGTGGAAACGAGGCAACCATTAGGGTTAGCAAGGGAAACACCCTCAGCAACACCACTTACAATGTTTTAAACATTATAGACAATGTATACAAGTTGAAAGATAAAGGTCTCTCCTTGGCAGACATCAGTGAAGACCAACTTCAGGAAGCAGCAGAGATGGTGATGGTAGTGCCCATACGTTACATGAACAAGATGTTCACTAGGGCACTGCTTGCACCAGAATTCAAAATTGTTTTTGAATTCATTCAGAGGATATTCCTGAACCACAATGGTTCTTACGACCAGGTCACCCCTGAGAAGTTCAAGATTTTGACTGCTGTGGTGCTAAACTTGCCAGTAAACTGGAGTAGAATATTATTCGATCTCTTGGCAAAGGAGGCCAAGATGATTATGTTTGTAAAAGGAGGGAACCTTGGGATCGAGGTAAAGAGGAGCAGCTTAAGGCACTGCACAAAAATCAGCTACATGCTAGAATCCTTCTTTACACAGCACAAATGGGACAATTCTGTGGAATTCAATAACAGATTGAGTTTCCCGAAGGATCAGCATCAGATAGAAATGTCTATGGGCATTTCTGCCAATCTGATTACTAGGGTGACAGACCCAGTATATGCAAATGCCTTGATGGAAATGGGCAATTCTAACCCAATCTGGGTTCCTCCATCTGCCCCAACAGAAAAGCCCACAAAATCTAAAGCAACAAAAGAAAAACCATCAGAGAGGACCCCCACCAAGCGAGTTATAAGGAGGGCAAGTTCAGTTGAGACTGATGCCTCCACAGCAGCCCAGCCACCCAAAACTAAGAGAAAGAGACTTCAAAAACTGGCAGAAGAAGTCCAGGTCGCAGAACCCGCTATTACTGAACCAACTTTCTCTCCATAGGAAGTTGAGGAGGAAGAAATGTTAGTAGCTGGTCCATCAGAGGACATTGCTCCCATTTCATCCTTGGACCCTGACCAGATCAAGGATTTTTCCCCCGCCCATACTACAAGTCCATCATCTGTAGAACACCTAGAGCAGATTGATGAGGAGATCGAAGGAGAAGAGGAATCCACGGATGAGGACGAGGAATTGAAGAAGGCAGAAACGGTTGTGAGTATGCTGGAAACAGAAGCAGATCACTTCGTTCTGAGGACATTTCCTGGGATACATATGACCCCAGAAACATACGAAGCGGCCAGACGGCTCAAGTTTCTCTTGCTCGTAAAAGATAAAGAATTCTATGTCCTGGATGCTCTGCTCAGAACCAGATCAATACACACATTGAAAATTGAAGAAGCCACCCTGCTCAAAATCTTCACTACTTCTTCCATAGCCGAGCTGAGAGAGACGTACAAACCAGACATCATTGGCATGTCCAAATTTGAAGCAAACGAACTGCAGATTGACCTTCGATCTGCATATGAAAAGGCAAACATGCTTGAATTTTACGAAAGCATTGAAGAAGGAGTTGTTGAGGAAGAAGGAGTTGAAGCAGAACACACTCATGCTCACCAACAGGGTGCAACAACACAAGTCTTAAAACCAGACCAGCACATGCCTGATGCTGGAGACCAGACCATGACATCCACTGCACAGGCTGAGGGGGAACCAGCCAAGATAAGTTCAATTCAAAGTGCGGTGGTTGATCAAGCACAAGTAGAACATGAACCAGCAGGACAGAGGGTGGGAGGTATACAAACAAACGACATATACACCCTAGCTGTCGCTGCAAAAATGAATGATTTTTTTGAAATGACAACCTTGGAGGATATATTGATGACCCAGCATCAATCCCTATCCAATACTCAAGTCAGGGACTTAATTTCCAAAAAGGTGGACCAGTACATGTATGGGACCCTCTTCACCGTACAAGACCAGGCCACACAAATTCTCACTGACTTTAACAATCATCTGACGTCGCATGTTGACCGTGTGGACACTGAGCTACGAAGAGTGTGCAGATTAAAACTGGAGGAGCTGAGCAAGAAGATGGATGACGATCGATCTGCTGCAAAGGAGAGAAACGCAAAGATTGATCAGACTCTGGGAAGCATGCAGCTCAAGGTGAATGAAATGTACAAGATTGTGACCGACTTTGCACAAAAAGAAAAGGACATGGTTCATACCATTGTCAAGGAACAAACAGATGGCATCACAGCTGATGTAGTAAAAGAGGCCAATGCACACACAAGAGCCATGTTCAGGACATTTGAATCAGATGGCAAGAATTTTGTTGAAAGGAAGATGTGCGACTTTGGCTATCCAACAAAGACAATGATCAATGCTTTCTTCGATGAAATTGCAATTATCAAAGCAGACCAAAAAGGGTACAAGGAAGATCTGCTCAAAACCAAAGCCTCAATAGAAAAGAAAGTTGATGATTCCAACTTAAACATCAATGTTCTGCTGACAGAAAAGATACTCTGCAAAAGAAATGAAGGAGTTGAAAGAAGAAGTCCTCTCCCTAAGGGAACTCATCAATATATATGTTGATAATGTCGAAAAGGGGGAAGGATCTGGGAAAGAAAAGAAGCAATATGTTGCGAAGGGGAAGTTGCAATCTGGTGCAAAAGAAGAAATGAAAAAGGCTCAACCTGAGAAGCAGATTGCACCAGAAAGCTCCAGCCCACCATCTGTCCCAACACAAAAAGTATCTTGATCATCCTCGAGCAAATCCATTCAACCCTAGAAGAAGAAGAAACGATCTGGATTTGGTTGGTCATCATCTGCTGCCATCAGAACATCAAAAACTAAAGAAGCAGAGACCAACTGGGTCCCAGATAATTTCAAAGAGGGATGGGAAGGGTTGAGATATGGGTTTGTCATGTGCCGCTACTTTCTCAAGGAGCCAGCATACAGCAAGGGGACTCCTAATGAAGCTTTCAATCTTTTTTCTGGATATGAATGATGCAAGAGACTTAGTTGAGAGCATAAGAGAAGCTGCTGCAAGGGCAAAAGTTCAAATCACTGCCCCAGAGAAGGAATTTAGAACTTGCCCCAACATTCCTGGAACTGATCTGCCAGACAAGACCTTTCTGCTCACTTTCATAAACCAGCTTGCGGAAAATAGAGGCTACAAGATCGATGTTGAGGATCCTGACTACATAAGGGTGAGAGAAGGTGTCTATGAGAGCGTGCAACTGATCTCGGATGAAACAAGGGCTAAGATGAAGAAACAGCAAGAAGAAAGAAGGAAAAGCAGATAGAAAATCTCTATGATCTGTAATTCATATTTTGTCTTGATGAACTGTAATCTGTATTTGCCCTTATCTATGGAAGTTCATTAAGTTTCTGATGACAACCTCTTAATTGTCCAGAACATATATAAACTGTCTTAATCGTTATAACCTAATAACGAATCATAATCAGTCCGGTCATCAAACCAGATCACTCTTAAAAAGAGTTATTAGGACATATTTGTAAAGTGTGATTTAGACATCATCAAAAAGGGCAAAATTGTTGGGAACCCTAAATATATTTTTGGTTTTGATGATGATCCTTCGAAACACACTTAGTTCTTTTTCCATTAAGCTGTTCTACGTGTAAAACAGATCACTACATTTAAAGTGAATTCTGTTAAAAAAACAGATTAGGAGATGACTTGACATGTAAAGGAGTTATTCCTATAGAAGTCATTTCCATAAATAGTATAGGATGAAGGCCATGATTTTATACCAAGAAGGAATCGATCTGCTGTAACAGACAGCGACCAGATCACTGACCAGATCGTTGCTTACAGTGTAGTACCAGATTGATAGAGTCATCAAAACCACCAGATGACATTATCCTACACATCATACCATCTTGCCACGTCAAAATTAAAGTCCATCCAACAGGGATTGGAAAGAGAACCTTCGGCTGTCATAAAGAAGGAAAGAAGCCGTTAGCAATCTGCTTTTCATAACTTGAAGATTGAGTCAACGTTCTCTACATGGCAAGAACAGATATGATGGATAGCATTGATTGGCAATCAAACAATCAATCTCATGCCAATCAACAAACGGCTAGAATTTTAAAATTCAATGCCTATATATATTTGGAGCCATGGTCTGGAGTAAAATATACAACATGCACACGAGCTATATTGTGAACATACTCTCAAGCAACCTGTGAACCAGACTAAGAGCTTCAAACTGTGATACTACATCACACCAACCCAACCTCGATTCAAGTCTGTCTTATCGAGATAAAGAAAATCACCCTGCTAGCTAGTAATTTTCTAGTGGTAACGTAGAGGTAATCTGTTGTAAAGGGACACGACCCTTATTTCGTGCATAAGTATCTCTCTAGCTTTGATTGATACTTGTGACTCGTTCTCCACGAGTATAAACAAGCAGAGTATCCTAGTAGTGGATAATCTGGTCTAGATTGGACCAGATCATGGACGTAGGGATTTCCCGAACCACGTCGTTAAACAACTGTGTTCTTTATATTTCTGCATTTTACTTTCAGTTGTTTATTATTCTAACCATCTGCACTATCACATAATCTGCATCTCAATCACTCTGCTTAACAACTTGATTAATCCTTAAGGTTTTCTAAACAAGAGCTCTCATCAAATCCACCATATTTCCGCACGCACAACACTTTGATAATAATAAGATCACTCTTATTATTGTCTAAGTGTAATACCCTCAAAATTTTAATTAGTACTTAACTGCTAATTGTGGA
>JAPKLX010000582.1:59065-88485 GCA_026898415.1 Leonotis leonurus
GGTTGGTGTGATGTAGAATCACAAGATGTTGAAGCTCTAAGTCTGGAGTGCAGAGTGCTTGAAGGATAATTGTAGTATAGTTCGTGCGTGTCCCCTCTATTTCCAGATTGTTGACTTCAACTATATATAGGCATTGAATATTGAAATTCTAGCCGTTTGTTGATTGGCGTGAGACAGATGGTATATTGCCAATCAATGATTTTCATCATATCTGTTCTTGCCATATAAGAAAGGTTGACTCAATCTTTGATTTATGGAAATCAGATTGTTAACGGTCTCTTTCCTTATATGTTTAAAAACGTAGATCTTCTTTCCAAACCTTGTTGGATGGACTTTGATCTTGACGTGGCAAGTATATATGATGTGTAGGATGATGTCAGCTAATGGGTTGATGATTCAATCGCTCTGGTTCATCGCTGTGGGCATCGATCTGGTCATCGATCTGGTCATCGATCTGGTCGCTGTCTGTTACAGCAGATCGATTCCTCTGGGCGTGAAATCTTAACTTTCATCCTATTCTAAGTTGAGAATGACTTCTATAGGAGCATATCCTTTACATTTTAAGTCATCTCCTAATCTGATACATAACACAGATCGGTCTATCTATAGTGATCTGGTTTTACACGAGGAGCAGGTTAACGTACAGACCAGCTAAGTGTGTTTCGAGAGACCATCATCAACACTAATCTTTAGGGTTCCCAACAGTTCTCTATCAAATCATTTTATAGCATAGTTATCTCGTACATGTAGGACAAGTTGAATCTAGCTAATAGAACATAAATCTAAGTGTGTTTCGAAAGAACATCATCAAAACTAAATTTTATGACGGGTTCCCAACACATTTGGTTTTGTGAAGAAAGCAAAAAGAGGGAGATTGATAGAGTTGGGACAACTCTATTAATTTCCTTCACTTTATTTTTAACTAACGTGCTTACTTGGTTTTTCTTTTAGCTCTTTGTATGTATTACTAGCGAACGTGTGCTCAAAGGTGTAACAAGATATGGCTGACTTCTAGGAGAAGAAGTTAGAAGTCCAACCACATTTGAACGTGAAGAAGGATTCCTCTAGTGTTGAATGTGAGATAGTGTTGGCGTGATTATCGCAACAAATAGGAGAAACAGGTGTTGACAGCTACTCCACCGAGCTGACCATTACTTCACTCCTTGGTATAGTTGAGAATATCAAGGAGATGAAGTTTATAAATAGGAGAGCTCCAATGGTGTGAAGCCTGCACCATTTTAGAGAGTTTAAACCAGCCTTTCGTTTTTCACTCCATTTTACTCTCTTGGATATTTCAATATCTTTAAGTAGTTATTGAGATTGTATTTTCGTAGGGTAGTTGTTAGATAGTTAGAACTTGTCTACTCTCTGTAACTATCTTATTTTCATTTTTAATAATATTTTTTAGTCGTGAGACTCGTGTGGGTAGATAACTTAACCCACACAAAAATACATACAGTGTTCGTTCTGTTTCTCTACTGTTTTGTCGATTGTTTCTACAACACAGAGTCTGGTAGAGTGATTGTTTTTTTAAGTGGAGAATCTGACTAGCTGCTGTCAAAGTTGTTGTTACAACATAAACGTTTAGTGGTTAAGATACACTTTCATGTATTTTTCGTGTCCTTATTCGTGTTGTTTTTCCACGTTGCATGATGTTTTGGTTCGATTTATGTCTCATTTTATGTTTTAGGATCACAAGCCTAAACGAGTATTGAAGTTAGAAACCAGATGGGAAAAGATCGAGAAATGATAAGAGAGTGAAGACTAGTGCCGAGAGCACTAGTCAGTGGCCACGTAGCCCTAAGCGGACGCTGACTTGGCGCTGATGCCCCAGCCGAACCATGGCGCTCGAACCAGCGCGTACTAAGGTGGCCGCTGACGACTCGACTGACTCTGTCAGCACCCAAAGGCCGCGCCCGCGACCCGGGGAACTAGATAACTCAGCGGCTGCTGACTTCTCCTCTCGCCTATAAATACCCGACACATTTCTCATTCGATGGACAACTCTTTTAAGACACCATTTTTCATACCTTCTTCGGGTCCTCTTTCCAGATGTTTGCACTTATATTTGAGCACCTCTCAACCTATTGTTCAACGGTCGAGACTTTAAATTTCTAGTTTGTCGTTTCTAGTTTTAACATTCGTATTCGAAGGATAGCCGATCATAACATTCTAGTTCGTAGTTCTTCTTCAGTTTTACATTGTGGATTCCAGATCGTTTATTATTTGTCAAGTTTGTTTTCCATTTATTATTCTGGTTTCGTTTATTATCTAGTTCGTTTATTTGTTTATGCTTTCGATCTCTTATTTCGCCTATTTATTCTACGCTCTTTTCGATCACAATTTCCAAAGTACTTTCCGCATTCTTTTTACTTGCTTTCATTTTTGAACAAAGAATTAAATTGCCCTACTATGTCTTCCTTGAGAATACGACTTGGGTTGAATTATCATTTCTAGACGACCTCGTTAAGATTGCGAACGACTCGAAACAATTCTAGTCGAAAAAATTTTGTCGCCGTTGCCGGGGAAGGCTTTAGGTGATTTAATTCATTGATCTTTTTTTATTTTTTATTTATTTTTTTTACTTATTTCTTCTATATTGTGGTACGCGTAACGTGTTCGTTGAGTGTTATGTATGCAAGGTCACCGCAATGCTAGAAAGCCTTTGACGCCCTTCATCGACAACATAAATCGGAAGGTGTGAGATCATAGCCACCATAGAAGAAGACATTGAGCACATTGACGAATTCTCACTCCCGTTTCAAAGAGATAGCCGATGAGATCGTTGACGAGAGACCGCACTACATGGGCGACTTCACTAGGCCCAATTGGCGCCACCGCTACTTCAGCAATTTTCCTTTCCACCTCTGTCTGAAACAATGAATTGAAGCCACACCACCAATCACTACTCTTGACCTACCATGGACTCCCGAGCAAAGATGCCTTGACTTTCATACGAGAATATTGCATGATAGTGCAAAATTTCCTGCTTTACTAACTGACGCAGGACAAGCTCAAATTGAAGTGTTTCCCTTACACTTTGAAGGATAGGGCCAAATCTTGGTACATATCCCTTCAATCCGATCACTTACAAATTAGGCATCGGTTTGTGAGAAATTCATGTTGAAGTACTACCCGCATCACAAAACTTAAGCGGTACGTACTAATATAATGAATTTCGCGCAAGCTCACAACGAGCCATTCCAAGAGGCGTGAGATAGATTCCAGGAGCTACTACAATAGTGCTCTCACCATCACATGGCACCGGATATGCTATGCCAGTTCTTCTATGACGGTTTGCTCCAGACTACTCAATTTATGGTGGACAGTTCGGTGAGAGGAAACATTGCAGTCACAACGATGGAGGAGATGAATGAGATTTTCGAGACCCTAACTTCGAGTTCACAACAAAAATTCTCTCGACCGCGACGAATGGAGGCTAGTGCAGTGACTACGAGTCCCGATCATAAGAAGCAAATGGTGGATATGATTAGGGAGCTACAAGAATTGAAGATGAACCAACCCCCATCACCATCCGTTCAGCAAGTTGCACCGGAGCCATGCGGTATTTGTGGCGAATATGGCCACGTATTGGAAGAATGCCAACGAATTGCAGAGATGACTGTCGAAGGCGAGGCGAAAATTTATGCCGCCCAAGGATTCGTGCCTCAACCACCCCTCAGCAAAACACATGGAGAAATCAGCAAAACACGGGGTGGAGGTCACAATTTCAAGGGCAAGGAGTGTAAAACATTCAAAATTGATGTTCTCAGGCTCCAAATTTCCAGCCTCAATAACAGTGTCAACCGCAACTGTACTATCCAACACAACCGTAGCAACAAACTTTTCCACCATAGCAGCAACAGTTTATCACCATCCGGATCAGTAGCACCAATATCCAATGCAGCAATTTCCACGTCAAACTATGACTCCTCAAAAATCATCTCTTGAGGATATTGTTTGGCCGCTTTTAAGCAAGAGAGTAAACAAGCTCGAAAGGCACAAGACGCTACGAACAAACGCCTTGAAACTGCTATGGGACAAATTTCGGGTGCAGTGAACCAGTTGCAGCAAAATAACCAAACAGGCAAAATTCCGGGGTAAGGTCATCAACCCCATCAAACTCAAGCTGTGACTGTGTTGAGGAGTGGTAAAACGGTGGATAACAAGGTGGAGATGCCACCTTTCACCATTAACAATAAGGATGGGCCCCTACCCGAAGTTGAGAAATCCAAGCCCGGTGAGAAACTTCACAAGACAGCGAATCTGTATGTTCTGCCGATTCCTTATCCCAGTAGGCTAAGGAACGCGAAACACGACCAATAATTCAAGGATTTTTATAAAAAATTTTCCAAGGTAAACGTGAATTTACCTCTTTTGGAAGTAATCCAAAACTTTCCCGCCTATGTCAAGTTCTTTAAAGAGTTGGCGGTGAAGAAAAGAAAATTCGATGATCAAGAAGTGGTGACAGTCTCTGAAGTGGCTAGCTCCATCATGCAGAAGCCTTTGCCTCCAAAACAGCATGATCCAGGTAGTTTTATTATCAATATCGCTATAGGAAATGGTAAAGAAGCATCGGACATGTTAGATTTAGGAACAAGAAGTAATTTGATGTAGTACTCTGTTCGGAATCCCACAATATTTAGTTTTCATGATGTTCTCTCGAAACACACTGTTGGTCCCGAAAGAGCAAGGTTTGGTGTATGGGGGGGGGGGGAATACACCAAATACAAACTTTTCAGTTTACTTGACTAATTAAAGAGAGAGACTTAAGTTTTCTGGTTTACAGATTGCTCAACGTGACAGACCAGATTGACTATCTAATCAATTTTATTCTGTCCAAGCAGAATCTCTCAAGTCAGTAATACAAAGCAGAAAGTAGGAGTGATCTTATTTTCTAACAGTGTATTGTGTGCGGAATAATGGTGGACTTAGTCGGTGCTCTTTGATTAGAAAACCTTTCAAATATTAGTCGAGAATTTAGAGAATTGATTAAGAATGCAGTTTGTATGAGAGTGACAGATAGTGAATAAAATAACTGGAATATAAATGCAGAAAGTAAATAACACAGTTATTTTACGTGGTTCGGGAAACCCCCTTAGTCCACGGTCTAATCCAAACTGGATTAGATATCCACTATTAGGATATTCTCTTATTTATACTCGCTGAGAACGAGCCACAAGTTTCAATTACAAATCTGATTGAAACTTATGCACGAATAAGGGTCGTGTCCCTTTACAACTTACAGAAAACAACTGTAAACAGGATTTCTTCACGTTAATCCACTAGAAAACTACTAGCTAGCAAAGATCTCCTTCCTTTCTCGATAAGACAGACTTGAATCGAGGTGTGATTGCGATCACGAACGGTTTGAAGCTTTTTGTCTGATGTAAGATCGAATTGCTTGAGAATGTTTCAGTAATATAGCGCTAGCACATCTTTCAGACTTCAAATCTTCAAACATATATAGGCTTTGGATTTTGAAATTCTAGCCGTTTGTTGATTTGGCGTGATTTGATTTGTGGACTGCCAATCAATCATATCTCTTCTTTCCTTGTAGGGTCGTTGACTGAATCTTCTATGAATGGAAAGCAGATCAACTGTGATTACTTTCCTTCTTCATGTCAATTAGTGATTCTCTTTCCAATTCTCGATGGATGAACTTTAATATTGACGTGGTAAGAGATATGTTGAGAGGGGCATTGTCATCTGGTGGTTTTGATAGCTCTATTGATCTGTTACCATTATTGACATGTTTGGTTCAACTCTTTCTGTTTTGGTTGAAACCTTCTGGTTACGCCCTTTCTGATTTTAATGCCTTTCTGGTTGAACACTGGTTGAGTACTTTCTGGTTGAACAACTTTCTGTTAAAGTTGATTTGCTCCAACTTTCTGTTCGAGACTTGCTGGTTCAGCTTTCTGTCTAAGACTTGCTGGTTCAGCTTTCTGTCTAAGACTTGCTGGTTCATCCGGTCCAGCTTTCTGTCTGAAACTTCTTTCATCTTTCTATTTGAAGCTTTCTGGTTCATCTTTCTGTTAAAATTGTCTTGCTTAGACTTGCTTCAGCTTTTTGTTGCTTAGACTTGCTTCAGCTTTCATCTGTTACAAGGAGACAAAATAGAAATAATACAGAACATGAATAATATCAAGTGTGTTTTCGAGAATCATCATCAAAACTTAAATTATCTGTAGGGTTCCCAACACACACTTATATTTAATTATGTTTGCTAGGTCTTAATCTGTTCTACTTGTACCAGATCACTGTCATATAAAGTGAATCTGATAGAGAACTTGCAGAAGAGTCTCTTCTAGCCGTAGGCAAAGCAACCGTCACTGAATGATTTTGTATTCTCTTACACTTGGGGTAACTAGAAAATTTTTGTGGATATTTGTCCGCATGAGCCATTGAATTTGGCCTCTTGAAATCCTGGGAATGATTTTTTCCATCCCAGGGCTTCTTGAAGTTGCACCAGTTCGGTTATCCTCTCATTTGTGTTTTCCTTTAGGATTTTGGGATGGTGCTTGAGGAAATATTGATTGTAGAGTAGGTGTTTGTTGTTCTCCAGGCATAGTAACTTCGATGTCGAGAGCACGACTAAGATATTATGGTATTATAGACCCCATGACTAGCAAGTGTCATCCAAATTTTATGCCTCAAACCGGCACAAAATTTCTCCGTCATTTTCGCATTAGTATATGCTTTTTCTGGTGCGTATCGGAACATGTCCCAGAATGTCCGGTCGTACTCCGTCACCGACATTCTTTCCTACGTCAGATTATAGAACTCCATCTCCTTCTTCTTGCAATAACTCTTAGGAATATACTTCTCGTATATTCATGCCTTAAATTCCTTCCAGGTAATGTTCTCCAGCTGCTCTGGGGTCATAGTTTTTTTTTTTCTTCTGGCCTCCCACCAGAAGTCAGCAAATCCAGTCAGCTGGAAAGAAACACAAATCATGCGTTCTTGGTCTGTAAAACGCAGAAATTCGAAGATGCGCTACGCACCCAAATTTCCGCCTCCGCATGATCACCCAATTCGTTAAATGTGGGCAGGTTACGTTGGAGGAATAACTCATTGCTTCTTCTCCCAGGCGGTGGGAGGGGTGGGGTTACCTCTCGTTCTCCTTCACGCCTCCCTTCTACATTTCTAGGATTTTTGTCCTCTACCCCTTCTAGCGTCCAACTCTTCTTGGCGACATTCTATTTACACGTGGTTAATCTCTTAGCTAACACCACCCTCGCAATTCCATTTATCACAATGGTCTCAACTATTCTCGTAGGGTCATTATTTAAAATTTTAAGAACAACTTGTTAACTCATAGATCTTAGGTGACACAAGAATCTATAGGGTCATCACACGTGTACATGTACATTTAGAGAAATGTCTCCATGAAAACTTTTGTACGATCCTCATTGTGGAATTTGCTAGTTGAATAGTACTACGAATGGATGCCCTTTGCGCAAACATATTTTCATCTTTACTTGAAAGAAGAAACGAAATTACTTATTTTCAATGGGGTTAAGGTTCGAGCTACCGAATTACATGTTGTTCTTCATTTAAAACTCGAATTCCTCATGTAATCTCATAACAATATGTCTACATGTGTGCTCTCCTTCTCTTTTCTACTGTCATGCACATATATACATATGTATTTCCTAATTCACACTTGATTATATGTGGTTGTATCCCAAATTGTAAAGTGTTCGTATTCTAAGAAATTTCAATAAGCTATTACACATTTACTAGTTATCATCTTTTAATACATATTAATTATATCCATATTGAAATAATTAATATATGAATATCTACGAGGGTAATACATTCAACCTATTGATAAATTACGAATCAAGTTTGCTTCAAATAACTCTAACTCGTGCAAGTTTTTAATAGTACTAGGTTACTAAGAATTAACCTTAAAATCTTGACTTAATAATTCCAATACAAGAACATCTAATCCGATGAATTATTACGAGTTAGATCGGGGTTAAAATAGTGGGGCATTAAACAAAGTGTTAGATTCCATAAAAGAATTTAGTGAACAAAGGTTTCTTTAAGATAAAATCCTTATGTTTCATTGTGATATGGCAATAACAATTATATATGTACTAATGCGAATTATGCACGTGTCTAATGAGTACTTTTGTACTCAACCCTGCATATATTTCTAAATGTGCAGGTTGAGCTGTGATGAAAGGAGGAGTGTTAAACGAATGTTTTGTCGAACTCATCTAGAAACTCTGCGGGGTTTACATGTCTTCATACATGTAAACTTAAAAATAGATCTTGTTGGTCCCAAAAGAGCAAGGATTGGTGTATGGGGGAGGGGGGGGGGGGAATACACCAAATGCAAACTTTTCAGTTTACTTGACTAATTTTCAGGGAGTTTAAGCTTTCTGTTTACAGATTGCTAAGTTTTTAACAGACCAGATCGATCTTGTTCTGTCCAGACAGACACTCTCTGGTGAATAACACTGGGCAGAGATCAAGAGTAATATTGTTCCCTAACAGAGCGTTGTGTGCGGAATATGGTGGACTTAGTCGGTGCTCTAGTTTAGAAAACATTTGTAAATTTTAACCGAAATATTTAACAGATCGATTAAAAATGCAGTTTGAGTGAATGTGCTGGTTAGGGAATAAAACAACTGAAATATAAAATGCAGAAAGTAAATAACACAGCTGTTTACGTGGTTCGGGAAACCCCCTACGTCCACGGTCCAATCCAAACTGGATTAGATATCCCCTACTAGGATACTCTTCTTATTTATACTCGCTGAGAACGAGTCACAAGTTTCAAGTACAATTTGTTTTGAAACTTATGCACGAATAAGGGTCGTGTCCCTTTACAACTTACAGAAACCTACTGTAACTGGATCTCTTCACGTCAATCCACTAGAAAGCTACTAGCTAGTGAAGATCTCCTTCCTTCTTCTCAATAAGACAGACTTGAATCGAGTTGGTGTGATTTCGATCACGAACGGCTTAGAACACGATCTAGTGAGTAGAAATATTCTCGAGTGAATGCTTCGAAGAGTGAGATGATTTCTGAGCAGAATAATAGCTTGTTGATCGCAGATAATTGTCTTGTACTCTTCCAGTCTTGGTTCCAAGCTTTTATAGGTGTAGAATTTGAAATTCTAACCGTTGGGCTTGATTGGTTTGGGGTAAATATGATTTACCAATCAAGGATTGTGAATCCCTAAATTATCTCCTCTTGCTTTTGGAAAGGTAGACTGAATCTTCAATAAATATGGAAAGCAGGTCATTGATAGGTACTACTTTCCTCCTTCGCGTGTAGATTGTTTCTCCTTCCATATTGGTAAATTCGAATGATGTGGCAATGAGTTTAGGACTCTTCATCAGTTAATCTGGTCAAATAAGTAATTTTCAATTAACTGGTGTGTGATCTGATATCATCTGGTTCATCCTGAAACAACGTTCTGGTCACACCAGATTGATATCGATCTGGTCAACAGTCGATCTAGTCTCCAAGGAATATGCTCCAAAGCATGGTAGAATGCTCTGTGAATGTTTAGATAAGGACAGATCGAGTGACCATCTAATAGATCATCTGCTTGCTTCAATCTGCTGTTGATCTGGTCTACGAACGAAAGAGAGCAAAAATGACTTCTATAGGATGAGTTCCCTTACATGTCAAGTCATTTTCTTATCTGAACTAAGATCGTGTTCCTTATCAGATTCACTTTATATTATAGTGATCTGATACATGTAGAACAGATTTAGATATAGCAAGATAGTGAATTTCTAAATGTGTTTCGAGAGAACATCATCAAAACTAAAATATTGTGGGGTTCCCAACAATTTCTCCCTTTTTGATGATGTCGAAACCACACGTTACAATATAACCCTAGATAAACATTTAAGAGTGATATGGTTTTAAATAACCAGAAGGGTTAGCAGATTGTTATTAAAACTTATAACAATCAAAAGCAATAAAGTTGATTCTGGACAATGAGAATTTGTCTTCAGAAAATCCACATATATATATTAGATTGAGAATGAGTGGATTACAAGGAGGTAACAAAAAGACAGATAGCAACTGTAAGACAACAAATGGAATAAAAAGATAAGAAAAATATATGAGAACCATCTGGCAGCTCCTTATTTCTTCATTTTCTCTCCCTGAGCGTCAGATGTGAGTTGTATGCTTTCGTAGATTCTATCTCTTACCCTGGCATAGTTAGGATCATGGTTATCGATCTTGTAACCTTTCATCTTAGCCAGCTGGTTGATGTAGTTCAAGATGTATGTCTTATCCGGTATGTTGCTCCCTGGAATCATTGGACATGCTATGTAATCCTTTGCAGGAGCCTCATTTGAATTTTAGCATCTGTGGCAGCCAATCTGATCCTCTATATCAGCTCTTTGTCTCCAAAATTTTCCATGTATCTGATGAAATCTTCATCTGGTGTGGACTCTGAGTAGATAAGTTCATTTAGAAAGTACCTATTCATTATAAATCCTTGCTTGACCAGCTCCCAGTCCTTCTAGTCACCATCTGGTACCCAAACATCCTTGGGTGTCTTCTTCTGGAGAGAGAGATTCCATGCAGTGAAGACTTTCTTCTTCCTTTTCTTGGACTATGTAGTGCACTGTGATGACTGTTGCTGAGAAAGTTCTGATGAGGGCAGTGAGGAGAAGGTCGTCTGGTAAGATTTTTCTTTTGCTTCTTGTGCAACTATCTTCTTCTCACGTTCTACCTGATCTTTATAGAATTGTGCCTGGAAGATTGGGTCACAAGCTTGCTCTCTGCTTACTCCAAACAACAGCAACTCTGCTATCTGGTCTCCTTCATTGATAAGCTTTTTGCCTTTGTCACGAGCAGCAGCTTGTTGTTGTTGTTAACTCTGTTCTAGCTCAATTGTGGGATCCGCCCTTGGTGGGGTTGTGGGCCTCTCCCTTGTCTGTTGAGCTGGTCCAGGTTGAGCACCATCTTCTGCTCCTTGGCCTGGCTGTCTGGTTCTGTCACATCCTTGTCACTAACCTTGCCAAATCATTTTCCTCCCTTATCAGCCTTAGATTTTTCTCCCTTTTCGACATCATCAAAGACTATCTTGATGAGTGTACAAAGGGAGTCTAATTCTGCCTTCATGGCCTCCATCTTCTCCTATGCATCCATTTTAAAGCCTGGCAGCAGGTTTACTGTCTGATCAGTGGCATCGAGTTTTCTCTCGAGTCTATTGTTCATTGTAGAGGCAGTAGCATCATAGGTTTGTTGATGATCTTCCACTGGCGTGAACATCAAGGGCAGTGGCCTCGTTCATTTCAGCAGTAATTGCAGCAGCTTGACTCTTCACAGCAGTTTCAATTGTTTCAGTCTGCTTAGCCATCATGTTAGTGACTAGAGTTTGGACTAACTGTGTTTTCTTTTCAACTACCTCTAGTCTCAGATCAAGCTTCTCCCTAGTTGTTTCTGCAGCTGCTCTATCGTCGTCCATCTTCTTGTTGAGTTCTTTGTCCTGATGTCGCAGCTTACGACGCAAATCCAGATCCATGTCATTGACATAGTCTTTCTGGTGCTGGTTAAAGTCAGTAAGATTCTGTGTTGCTTTCTCTTGTAGGGCATTGTAGGTAGCATTCATGTGATCTTCAACTCGGATTGTGATCAGGTTGTCGATCTGGTAGTTGTTGAAAGATTTGGTCTCCCGTTCTAGAATCTCTTCAAGATTGGAGAATGTGACATTCTTCTTCAATTTTTGAGCTACACCAGGAGTATAGAGCTCATTGGTGGGTTCTCCGTCAATAAATTGATCAGCTAGTTCCTCATCTACTGGATCTAGATGAATCACTGATGTCTTCTTTTGCCTTTTCTTGGGCTTTTCTATCGCTTGAGTTGGTTGTTGTGTTGCTGCATCTTGCATTGGTGGAGGTTGATCTGGCTGGCTAGTTGCACCAGATGTGGTGGGTTTCTCTCTCTGGTCCCCTTCTGGACCTCCCATGTCCACATCCTGATCAGCCTCATCGTCTGATCCCTTCACGCTTGAGTAGAAGTCCATTTTATCAGCATAAAATGACTTGAGGTCAATTTGCAACAATTTGGCCTCATGTTTCATCATTACCAAAATGAGCTGGTGATATTCAGATCGAACTTCACTAACAGTGCTTGCTTGCAGTAAGCTTAGCAGGGTGGCTTCCTCTTTCTTCAGCTTTTCCATCGATCTGGTCTGGAGCAGAGCGTCAAAAATATAGTATTCGCTGTCCTTGACCAGCAAGTAAAACTTGACTCTCTTGGCTGCTCCAAGACTCTCTGGGAGCATATGGATACCTGGAAAGTCTTGAAGCACAGAGTGATCTGCTACACTTTCCAGTAGGTTAATAACACCTTCTGCTTGCTTCTTCTTCTCTTCCTCCTCATCAACTGACTCATCTTCTTCCTCTTCTTCCTCACTGATCCTCTGCATTCTATCAGGAGAGGGTGTTGCTAATTTGGCAGGGGAGAAGTCCTTGTCCTGATTAGGGTTGAAACTGGATTCTGGTTCAACAAAATTTGGTTCCTCAATTTGTGGAGGAATGGGGCTTTCTAGTTGTAGAGCCTCCTCAGCTTGTTGTGGACTGACTCGATCTGGTTGAGAAATCTCTGGCTCTTGTTGATGAATGTCTGTGTCCTGTTGAACTTCTTCGGTGAGTGGTGGAGAATCATGAACTTTCCTCAATCTTCGCCTCTTCTGCTTTGGCTGGTGAGATATGGAACTGTCGGTATCAATGGAACTTGCTCTCTTGGCAAGTGGTTTACGGTTAGTTTTCTCCTTCTGCACCTTTTCCCTTCGTGCATTTTCCTTCTGTTTCTCCAGTGCTCTGGTTGGTGGTATCCAGATTGGATTTGAACCACCCATCTCCAGTAGTGCAATGTGGTGCACTTCATCTGTAACCTTGTTAAACAAGGCTGGAGTGAGTCTCAAATACATCTCTATCTGGTGCTGGTCCTTAGGAATGGTAAATCGGATGTTGAATTCCGTGGCATCTTCCAAAACCTGCTGCTTGAAGAACTTTTCTACCATGAAACTGATTTTGGTAGAATGCCTCAAGTTCCTTCTCACCTCCACAGAGACACCGTTCCCTCGAGTGTCCTTGGTGTATTTCACAAGCTTGGCCTCCTTTGCCAATAGGTCAAACAGGATTCGACTCCAGTTGACTTTGAGATTTAGGATAACAGCAGTGAGAATCCTAAACTTCTCTGGAGTGACTTGATCATAAGATCCACTGTGTGTGAGAAAAATCCGTTGCACGAACTCGAATACCAGCTTGTAGCCTGTTTGGAGCAAGGATCTTTGGAACATTCTTCCCGTGTACGATATGGGAATCACCATAACTTTCTCCACCGCTTCCTGGAGTTGATCATAGGTGATATCATCAAGAGTCATACCTTCATCCTTCAGACGGTATGCTTGATTGATCATGGAGAGGACGTTGTAGGTAGTTTTGCTCGTCCTATCTCCGATAGGCATCAGTACATTAGCCTCGTTGCCTTCCTTCTCATCTTGCCATGTCAAGTAGAATGTGGCAGCCTGTTTCGCCAAGTACATATTGGGATGGGAAGTGACAATATTATGAAATCCTACAATAGAAAGAGATATTCCAGTGGATAACATATACTCATCAGTCATTTGAACAACATATATTACATTTCACAGATAATTATAGAATATGAATAGCACATGAATGTATCTATATAGCAGTTATCTATACAAAGAGATTATTCAAACCAATATCAATTTATAAAACAAAATAGATTTCCAGAAACAGAGCTCATAATAAATCTCCAATAGATACAGTTAATAAATGAAGAACTTCATAAACCTTTGCTGGCGAAAATTTCTTCCAGTTTGCGAAAACCGTGGGTTTCAAAGACAGCAAACGGTTCAAGAGAAAGAAATTTTTGAACCTCAGCGACATTTTCAATGGAGTTTGAAGAAAAACTTTTGCAAAAGAGAGAGTTTCTGAAATGCTTAAGTGCTTAAGAGAGAGTAGTGCTCAGTGCGATGAAAGTGTAAGGTGAACAGTTTAATGCACGTACAACACATATATATAAGAAAACAATCAACGGCTCAGATTAAAGCGATAAGAATTTTAAGGTTGGATGAAAATCTCCCTTTTTAGATTTTCCCGCTTCAACTTTCCATTTTGCCGCCTTGTGTCGCGTTTGATGCACGCGCTAGATCCTATGGTTGTAGGATGGTGCGTGTAAATCTTCCTATCCACTGCAACTTTCTTTACACTTCTTTGTGCAGGAATTTCCTCGATCACAGTTTCCAAAGTTGTGCTAATCATCATAATTATGGAAGATTTAGCAAATCTATGTCAGAAAATAGCTTTATAGACCATAGTTAGGGCGGTAATTAGTGTCAGAGACTCTTCTAATTTCCAAGATCACCCTTGACTAAGTAACATTTATTGGAAAATTAATTTCCACGTGGCATGGTTATATCTTGTCATATTCTGACACGTGTTATCAACAACAATCTGGTATTCTTGGTTAATATCGTTTGATTTCTGCTTTCATCTGATATTGTCCCCTGCTAACACTTTGCATCTTCTGACTTTTCATTTTGCTTTCTATCAATCTGGTTGACGATCTGGTTACTTTGCGTCATAATTTCAACAGTGATACAATAGTCTAGTTATCTTAGCTGGTGCTACTGTTTTTCATGATTCTGCTACGTGATCTGGTTTCGTCAATCTGGTATGGTTTTGATTATTTCATCTAGGTTTAGTAATCCTAACTTTCCAGATAGAATCTTGAATCTTTCTTCTGGTAGAGCTTTTGTCAATATATTAGCATGTTGTACATCAGTGTGTATCTTCTCGATATGGATGTGTTTCTTCTCCACATGGTCTCGAATGAAGTGATGTCTCACATCAACATGCTTGCATCTTGTGTGAAGTACTGGATTCTGTGTTTAGCAATGGCACTTGAGCTATCACAGAATATAGGTATTTCCTTGATATCGATCTCGTAGTCCTTCAGTTGCTATTTCAACCAGATTATCTGTGCACAACAGCTTCCAGTAGCCATATACTCTGCCTCAGTTGTTGATGTAGCTACTGATGGTTGTTTCTTTGAAAACCAAGAAATCAATATGTTTCCAAGGAACTGGCATGTTCCAGAAGTAGATTTTCTGTCCAGTTTGCATCCAGCATAATCTGAATTAGAATAGTCTGTTAACTCAAAATTGTCCTCACATGGATACCATAATCCTATGTGTATTGTTACTTTAAGATATCTGAGTATCTTCTTGGCTGCTTCCATATGTGACTCCTTAGGATTGGCCTGGTATCTAGCACATACTCCAACTGCAAAAGTAATGTCAGGTTGACTTGCAGTTAAGTATAGTAGAGAACCAATGATACCCATATATTGAGTTATATTTGTTGGTTTCCCTTTTGGTCTGGATCTATCTTCCCATTGGTCTACATTGGAATCTTGACAGGTTTGCTATCTTTAACTCAAAATTTGGTGATCAGATCGTTGATATACTTTGCTTGATTCACAAAGATACCATCTGGTAGCTACTTCACCTGCAAACCTAGAAAGGAATTCATCTCGCCCATCATGGACATTTTTTATTTATTTTTCATTAGTTTAGCAAACTTATCACATAGATAAACAGATTGTGATCCAAATATGATCATTAACGTATATCTGGACTAAAAGGATATGTTCTTTGACTTTGATTATGAACAATGTCTTGTCAACAGAACCTCTTCTAAATCCTGACTCCATTAAGAACGTTGATAGTGTTTCATACCACGCTCTAGGTGCTTGTTTCAAACCATAAACAACTTTAGCTAATCTGTACACCTTCTGTTCTGGATTTCCTTCGTCAAAACCAGGTGGTTGTTCTACATACACTTCTTCTTCAAGTATACCATTCAGAAATGCACTCTTGACATCCATCTGGTACACCTTGAATCTCTTGTATGCCGCACATGCTAGGAACAGTCTGATTGCTTCCAATCTGGTAACTGGTGCGAATGTGTCATCGAAATCAATGCCTTCTTGTTGACTATATTCTTTTGCAACTAATCTGGCTTTGTTTCTGACAACTTCACCATTTTCATCTCGTTTATTCTTGAACATCCATTTGACATCTATCATTCCCTAGTGTCTTGGTCTATCTACCAGATACCAGACTTGGTTTCTTTTAAACTCATTGAGTTCTTCTTGCATAACAATAATCCAGTCTGCATCTAGTAGTTCTTCATAAGCATCAGATGGTTCGATACGAGATAAGTAGCAACTTAGTAATGCGCTCTTTCCATGCATTCTTTTGGTCTTCACTCGATCTGATTGGTTCCCAACAATCTATTCTGGAGGATGATGTTCTTGTATCCATCTCCTTCTACTGGACATCTCTTCTTCTGATATCTCAGGTTCTGGTTCTTCTGTTGGGTCTTCAAATTCAGGGTGTGCTATTGAAGATGCTTGGAAAGGATTCTCCTCTTATGGTTCCTCAACTTCAGTCTCTTGATTGTTGTTCAAATTTTTAGTGTCTCTAGGCTCTTCAGATTGATTTTGAGGTGATTCGGCTTCAACTGCTTCCACTGGTTCATCACCATCTGGTGGAGTCGATCTGGTTGAGTACAAATTGACATGATTTGTTTCCCCTTGCTATGAACTGGTCTCAGCAATTGGTTGAACATCAATCACACTACCTTCTATTGTATTTCATATCAAAATGTCTTCTAATAGAATTCCATCTGATCTCTTGGTGTTGATCTAATTATGAACCTGTTCATCACCTGCTTCTCTGTATTTAATAATAGTTTCATCAAATACAATATGAGGTGTTACCTCCACAATATGAGTCTTCTTGTTGTAAACCCTATAAGCTTTACTAACATCAGAATATCCAAGAAATATTCCAGGATCAGCTTTGCTATCAAAGATTTTCAATTGAGATTTCTCATTTTTATGAATGTAACACATACAACCAAAAGTACGAATATACTGTATCCTGGGCTTTCTGTTGTTCCAGATCTCGTATGGTGTTTTCTCGTGTCTGAGAGTTATCACAGATATGTTATGTGTATAACAGGCCGTGTAGATAGCTTCTGCCCAAAATTTCTTAGGTAATCTGCTTGCATTAAGCATGGTGCGAGCTGCTTCCTTCAAATATCTATTTCTTCTCTCAACCACTCCATTCTGTTGAGGTGTTCTTGCTGCAGATGGTTGGTGTGTGATACCCATCTGATTGCAGTAGTCCTCAATTTTGAGGTTTAGAAACTCTGTTCCACGATCTGTTCTGAATATTGCAACAGAGGTTTCCTTTTGCTTGGTGATTTTGTTGAGAAAGTTTGGCAACTTCTCCAATGTCTCTTTCTTTTTGAATAGAAAGATAACCTATGTGAATCTTGAGTAATCATCAATGATTACTAGAGTGTACTTCCTTCCATTTATACTTAATGGTTTAACTGGGCCAAATAAGTCTAGATGAAGTAACTCCAAGATTATGGTAGATGACTGAACTGCTTTGCTTGAAAATGATGATCTGGTTTATTTCACAGCTTGACACGCTTCATAGATGTCATCTTTGTTATATACTTGATCTGGCAGTCCTTCGACTAGCTTTTCTCTTTCAATCATATTGATTGACTTGAAATTGAGATGACTTAGTCGGTTGTGCCATAACCACCTTATCTCTGATATTGTCTTGGTGACTAGACATGTCTCGATCTGGTTATTCCATTGCACAACATATAATCTATCCTATAGTTTCCCGATAAGAAGAGTTTCATCTCCTTCCTTGTTTTTCACAAAACAGTTGTTAGCATCAAAAACAATCTGGTTTCCATCACATAATTGGCTAACTGAAAACAGATTATGACTGAGACCCTCAACATAAGATACGTTGGTGATGGTGGTCTTGCCAATCTTGATATTACCATATCCTCTGGTGTACCCTTTTGAGTTACATCCAAAGGTTACCTGTGGTCCTTCTCTTTCTATATAGTCTGATAGAGCGTTCTTATCACATGTCATATACTTTGAACGGCCACTATTAATAATCGAGATTGTTCCTTTTGCTACTCTACTTCTTCTTGCAGTTCTTCTGTTGGTCCCGAAAGAGCAAGGTTTGGTGTATGGGGGGGGGAAATACACCAAATGCAAACTTTTCAGTTTACTTGACTAATTTAATCAGAGAGATGTAAGCTTTCTGGTTTACAGATTGCTCAAAGTGATAGAACAAATTGATTTTCAATCAATTAGATTCTATCCAGATAAATTCTCTCAAGTGAGATATACAAAGCAAAAAGCAAGTGTGAACTTGTTTCCAAACTATGTATTGTGTGCGGAATAATGGTGGACTTAGTCAGTGCTCTTGTTATGAAAATCTTTTGAAGACTTAATCGAGTATTTAAGGAGTTGATTAAGAATGCAGATTTGAATGAGTATGATAGATGCAGAATAAAAACAACTGAATATAAAATGCAGAATTTAAATAACACAGTTATTTTTACGTGGTTCGGGAAACCCCCTACGTCCACGGTCTAATCCAAACTGGATTAGATATCCACTACTAGGATACTCTTCTTATTTAACCTCGCTGAGAACGAGCCACAAGTTCCAAGTACAAACTGGTTTGAAACTTATGCACGAATAAGGGTCGTGTCCCTTTACAACTTACAGAAAACTACTGTAATCAGAGGCTATCTTCACGTTAATCCACTAGAAAACTACTAGCTAGTAAAGATCTCCTTCTCTCGATAAGACAGACTTGAATCGAGGTGGTTTGGTGTGATTATGATCACGAACAGGTTGAAGCTTAAGTCTGATTTAGAGATAGAGTGCTTGAAAGTGTTTTTGCTGTATAGCGCTTGTGAATATTCTTGTTCTTATCTTCAGACTTTAAATCTTCAAATTTATATAGGCTCTGAATTTGAAATTCTAGCCATTTGTTGATTGGCTTGATTTGATTTGTTAATTGCCAATCAATCGTATCTCTTATTTCCTTGTAGATTTGTTGATTGAATCTTTTATGAATGGTAAGCAGATCATCTGTGATTTGCTTTCCTTCTTCATATCAATCAATGATTCAGTTTCTATTTCTTTGATGGAAAGTCTTTAATGCTTCATTGACAGATTTGGTTCTGCTCTATCTGGTTTGCTTCTACCCTTCTGGATGTATCCTTTCTGGTCTAGTGACTTTCTGGTTGAGATGCTTTTCTGGTTGAGCATACGTTAACCATTTTCTGGTTGAACTACTTTCTGGTAGACAATGCTTTCTGGTAGGAGTACTTTCTGCTCGAAGCATCTTCCATCTTTCTGTTTGAACCCTTTCTGGTTTTAGCTTTCTGTCAAAGTTGACTAGCTTCATTTTGAGACTTTCTGGTTTGAGACTCTCTGGTTTGAGACTCTCTGATTTAGCATTCTGTCTTGAGACTTGCTGGTTGAGCTTTCTGTCTTGTGACTTAGCTTTCTGTTCCAGCCTTCTACTTGAGACTTGCTGGTTTTAGCGTTATGTCTCTAACTTAGCCTTCTGCTCCAGCTTTCTGTTCCAGCCTTCTGCTTGAGACTTGCTGGTTTTAGCATCTGTTCAAGACATCTTCTATCGTTCTGTTTGAACCAGTTTCGACTATCTGTTATGCTGAAACCAAATAGAAGGTACAGAACATGTATTATATCAAGTGTGTTTTGAAAAACCATCATCAAAACTAAGAAATGTTATGGGGTTCCCAACATCTTCGATCCTGCAATTATGAAGATTTAGCTACCCTTTCAATGAGTGGGTGCTTGGTTAGAAGCAAAAGTTCCTTTTGGAACCCAGATTAACTTAGTGTTAGGAACACATATGTAGCATGTAATCTTTCTTCCAGCATCATCTGTTCTCGATATAGCTTAAGAGACAAATGGATGATTTCTTTCAATATTATCCCAGTTGATTTTCTTCTTATTGGTAGATGATGTTTTGGTAGTTGTCTTCTGCTTATGATTTTTATCTGTTTTGACATAGTGAGCAGGTTGACCCTTCTTCTAATAGTATCTCTTGTCTACTGTTTCCTTCATCATCATCTTCTGGGGTTGATTTTTCTTGTCCTTGAGATCTTTGACTTGATCTGGTATGTCCTTTCTTTCACCAACAAACTGGGTCTCACTAGATATTCCATTGTATCCTAGACCAGTTCTTCCTCTTTGTTTCATATCGATTATCATTTCAGCTCGTTCTTGGCTTTTGTTGATCTTGCTCATGTTTTCCATGGTCTTCTTCAATTTTTCTTCAACTACATCCTTTATGTTGATCACATCTTTCACCTTGGAATTGAGTGAGTATATTTCTGTATCTTTTGTCTTGATCTGTTCTCCAAGACCACTTATTCGAGTAGAGAACTTGGTGATTGCTTGTAATAACTCGTTCATTTTCGTAGTTGTTAACCTTTATTGATAAACTAGTAAAATGAGATATAATATTAAATTTAAGAGTTATCGATAAGATAATTTATAAAGAAAAATGTCACTTGTATTCTATAAAGATAAAATCTTAATTTTGTAATGAAACTTTGTTTCCTACTTAGAAGGAGAAGTTATACAATAAGTAAACATATAATTGGAAACTTATGATTTCTAATTATAAGTAATGTTTAAGTTAATACATATGGATTATAAGTAATCTTACGTTAAAATGATTACAAAAAAAAAATCATAGCAATTAACATTTAATTCAGAACAATGAAGTATAAAATAAAAGTTGTAGTCCAAAATGTATACTAACCCAAAAGAATAAATAAAATACAACACAATAATGTATATTTAAAGAAGTATATCTATATACATGTTATAAAATGATATGATGCATCTACATAACAATAAGAAAATGAATATGTAATTAAATATATATTAATAATAAAACTGATAGGATACAAAGCATTGCCCTATATCTACTCAATGAAAAGAAATTTAGGTGGCAATCTTACTTGCGGATTACAAATACAGATATGGAGAATTACATATATAAATGATGCAACTCTGATTACACTGTTACTAAAATAAGAAAGAAAAAGAAAAGAGGAAAGATATTGTAAAGTGAGCACTGGGCTCGATGTAGATAGAATTGCATAAGAGGAAGCAAGAAAATCATGCTGCCATCTCTGCCAAAAATAAAGAAGATCTTCTCTGCATATAGAAAAATATATATTCACCTATCTACACATGGAAAGGAAAAGATAGGTCAGTGCATGTAGGGTCATAATTCAAATAAATGGTTGAATAAGTACTCTTCTTATTAACTTTAAAAGACAGGCTGCACATGCTCTCAGAACAAATCAAATCAAAAATATACATCATAACTTATGCAATACGAATTCTATAATATCTCAGGAAAGAGGGGCTGACCCTTACCCTCCTAAATATTTCTCCTATAAATACCAAGGCTTCCCCAGCCCTCTAATTTCTCTTTTACAACTCACACTATAACATACAAATACTTAGAACATTTGGGGAAAGGAAGAGGAAGGCCGAGAGAAGTCTTGCCATAATTTCAGAAAGTGTAAGAGTTCTTAAGGAATGAAGAAGTATTTTTTTAGCACTCTTTAAATACTGATTCATCAAATACTTAGCAATAAGGAACTACTCAGAAAAGAACTACTAAAACTTAGATCCTTACATAAGTTAGAAGTAAGAACAAGAAAACACTTAGACTATGTTTCAGAACCAATAAAACTGAAATTAGAAAATCCATAGACTCTTTCATTCACCTTCATTTTAGAACCCAAGTATGTGCAGAAATAACAACAAGCATGTTAGATTCTGGTTTTACAGTTTTAAAAGCTTCTAAGTGTACTTAAGTTCAGGATTTAGAGAGCTCTAGACAGATGAGAAACGAATGATACCAAAGCTTTAGATTTAAAATCATGTTCATACATCACTCAGAATATCGAAACATAGCCTATATTAATATTTTCAGATTTCAGAACATAATGCATTTATAATTTCAGAATGAGAAATCAACTCACAAATTATGAACATTCAGTAATTAAAATACAGAGTCCACCTCAAGTTAGAGTTAATTTTAAAACCAATCCTAACAAAACCAAACAAAGGACTCAGTAATAAAACGATCCAATTCAGTAACAAAAGGCTTACGAAACATTTTAAACCATAACCCAACATTTACTAGAACATGACAGATGTGGATTCAAGAAAACTTAAAGTTCAAGGATTTTGCCTAAGGACACCATAAATCAAAGTCCAACAGAAACTAAATCGTACAGACATGTAAATAGAGGAAATAAGAGAACTTTAGATATAGAGACCTCTTGGATATGGAGCGTGTCTCCTACTCAGCGAGAGTAGCAAACCGAGTGAAGAAGGGCTGAAACGGAGCAGGACTTTGAGGAGTCGACTGCTGTAGTCCAGAGGAACTCCAGTGAAGTTCTTCCGTCCAGAACAGAACGAGAGCAGAGACAGACCGGGAGCAGAGGGAGGCGGCATAGTCATCGTCCCCTGTTTCAGAGATAGGAACTGGAAGTAATTGGGATTAGGTTTTAAACCAAAATCAAACCAGTGTTAAAACATTTCAGGAACTTTTACAGTAAGAACTAAAAACATACAGTAATAGAAATCGAAAATTTGGGCTTCTTGCCCAAGAACAAATTTTTCCAGGAAGATATAGAGAGAATCGAGAGGATGAGAGTCTAGTAGAAGAGAAATCAAGAGAAAATTTTAGGAGAAATACTTAAGATTTAAAATTCAAAATCTAAACCTATGAATCTGGAAAGGGATAGAGGAAGAGAAACCTTACCTTTGGCCAGGGGAGCGCCGGTGAGTTTCCCGCCGTTCTTTCTGAGAGAGCCGAGAGTCCTAAGCCGAGCAAAGCAAAGCAGAGGGAGAGACAGTGGCGACAGAAGAGGGTGAGATACAGAAAAGAGAGAAGGAAATCAAGAAAAGATAGATGAGATGAGGCTAGATGAAGGAGAATTGTGGGAGATAAGGATTTAAGGTATACCTGAGGCAGTTCACCGCCGGAAGAGGAAGCACCGTCGATGGCGCCACTTCCGTCGAGAGAAGAGCGGAGAGAGGGTGAGCCAACGAGAGACAACGTCGGTGCTGACGCGTCGCCACAGAGCGAGGTTGAGAACTCGACGGAGACGACGAGGAAGGCAGAAGTCTCGGCGGAGAGAAAGTGTATGCAGAGAGAGAGATAAATGAATGGGAGTGTGTGGTTGACTACTAAGTGTTAGGGTTAGAGTGTTACGGGCCGGGTTCAAAACAAATGGGCTAAAGTTTGGGCTGGAAAGAAATTAGAAACCATGGCCAAAGTCTCACAAATTATTGGGCCGATAATAAATCTCCAACGGGCCAAGAATGATTCACAATTGGGCTTAGAATGAATTAATTTAAATGGACTAGTTAGCAATTTAATAGATCAAGACTTAAATTAAGTAGGCTAAGTTTAAAATTAAAATCTTAAAACTAAATTAGAAGTCCTAATTAATTAATTAGAAATTAATTATTAAATTAGAAGTTAATTGATCGGTTTGAATTTAATCATAAGAAATGATTAAATTATAAATCATACTTAGAGTATGATAATTAAGATTTAATTAGCCTAATTAGAAATTATTTATCTGGATTCAAAGATCAAGATATTAATTTAGAAATGTCCTTAAATTATTTCACCCAATAATTAGTTAGTTGGGTTAGAAGGTTCTAAGCTATAGCTTGATTAGAAATCTTCAAACGACACCTCTAGAAATGCAACTCGAAAACTCGTAAAATAGTCGAGTTAAAAGATCAAGAATAAACTCCCAAATTAGCCAAGGATAATAATTCCTCACACTTGGAAGTAATTGATGGATTATGTTAAGTACTAGATAGTACTAAAGTCCAATACAAGAGTATAAAGTAAGAATTTTTATTATTCTATTACATATTGTTAGATTAGTTGAGTTAAATAAATTGGGATTTAAAAAAATTATGGCTTGAAATCCTAAGAGAACATTTTTAGAGAAAAGATTTAAGCACTCGAATATTAGTTGAGTTAAGACTTGAGAATAACTCTTGAAATAATAAGGATGTCATTTCCTTTCAAAGTAGAAAATATATATACTCAGATGAGTATCTCACCTCGTAAACTAGATTAAGGTTACGCTGGGAGGAAGTACTAAGCCAGAAGATCGAATTGAATTAGAAGAGGAAGCGAGCCAGGTAGGCCTTCTTCTACAAAATAAAATATGTGTGCTCATATGCATTTATGTTATTTTTTTTCGAAGAGATTTTTATTTAAAGATATGTTTCAAGTATTGTCTGCCATAAAATGTTTATGATTTTTCGTATGATACCTATCTGCTCAGTTAAGTTAAAGGAATCGAATTCGGGTCCTGGTGGGATAACTATCCTACTAGGACTAGTGTACACAAAGTAACCGTGAGTCATCGAGCGGGTTGGCCGGTTAAAGTGACCGTGAGTCATCGAGCGGGTTGGCCGGTCAAGGTGTTCATGGAAGGTGGCCACCTTCCCGACACAAAGAAGAAGAAGTTACAGATATGGTAGATTAATAAAGAACTTAGATCGATCGAACTTTAAGATTTCACAAAAAGGATTTTAGTGAACATAGGTTCTTTAGAGACAAAATCCCTATGTTTCACTTACAATGGCATGACAATTATATATGTATGAGTGCAATTTTGGCATGTGTCTACTGAGTACAATTTGTACTCAGCCCTGCATATATTTATAAATGTGCATGTTGAGTGATGATGAAGGAGGAGTGCTACGTTCGGGCTTTTTGTCGATCTCTTATTAATTGACTCTTGGGGGTTCTACATGTCTTCACACATGTAGAGCTTTTAGCGATCCAAGTATCTTTTCGCTGCAAGTTTGAGATCATTATGTAATAAACCTAAGACTCGAGTTTCTTTCATAATATGTTGCATGCATCGAGCATAAGATTCAAGTCCTTTTCTGGAAAATCATGTACAATGAATTTATCGCCCAATTATGAGATTATTCTTCAGTTTTCATCCTCGTTCTATTACCCCATTTCTATCCCGTTTTCTTTAATCCCTTCCCAAGTCACGGTTTCTCCGACTTCGCTATCCTTAGTAGAGTGCGGGCGTGACATTGCTTTACTCAAGAACTTCACTGTTTCATTCAGCTTGTCATTCTCATTTATGACTTCAAAGAATAACTTCTTTATGCTTGTGTAGCTCTTGAATATCTCATTGATTTCATCCCATGAGACTTCTGGTTCTTCTTCATTTCCTGAGTCATAGACAGGTTTATTTGAAGACATAGAGATATGAGAATTTACCTCGATCTGGTCGAGTCCATTTTCCAATCCCATGTAGCATTCATCTCATTCTTCATCTGTATCTTCTGCATAGAATGCCTCATCATTTTCTGATGAGCTATCAGACAAATGACTTGAGCTGCTGGAGTCTTCTTCATCAAGCATTGCTTTGCGTTGAGCTTTAAGCTTTCGATCTCTCTTAGCTCTCAGTTCTTCTCTTTGGCTCTTTGACAAATCAGGACAATCCGTCTTGAAATGACCTGTTTTGCCACAACCATAACATGTATAGTCAGTGGAATTGAATGTTTTACCATTACTCTTTGCTTCTGTTTTGCCATCTGATCGTTCTGGTTCTTTATTCTTCTGGAATCTACCATTGTTATCTTTATAGAAGCTACGATACTTTCTTGATTTGATCTCCATCTTGTCCATCCTTTTAGCAATCATGGCAAATTCTTTAAGCAGTTTGTCATAACCTTCTCCTTCTGGTGCTGCAGTTGGTACTGGTTCATCTACTTTGCACTTCGCTTTGAAGGCTACCTCCTTCTCTTTCTTTGAACGGTTCTCATTGTTTTTGTTTGAGGAGTGATCTGGTCCATGAATCCTTCTGATGTCACATTTGTATACAACCAGATGATCAAATGGTGCATCAACAGACAGATCGTTGAAATTAGCACATAGTGGTTGCATTGCAGAGTAGATCTCCTAGCTTGGTAGCAATGCTCTGAGGATTTTGAGATTATTCTCTCTCTGCGTATACTTATTTTTGTTGAATACAGAAACTTCAAGTAACACTTCAATGAACCTGTTCTTCATCTGCTCGATGGTTTCTCCAGGCTTCATCTTGAATTCATCGAACTTGTTGCATGCCAGGGACAATTTATTCTCGATCATTGCTTCAGAACCTAAGCTTAGTTCTCTCAATGCTTCCCACGTCTCCTTAGATGTATTAAGGTCTTGGATCTTAGCCAGATGGACTCCCTTAACAGTGCTGGAGATAATTTCTTTGGCAAAGTCATCTAGATTTGCTTCACGCCGTTCTTCAAAAGTATACATTCTGGGATCCTTGAGCACATATTCTTTGACTGGTCCAGTTTTTGTAATTCGAGTCTTCTCTTCTTGAATCACCAATGGTCCTTCCTCTGTCATTTTCAACATCAGACAATGATGAGCTTTTCGACACATCTTGATTCTGAAACTCCATTCTCTGTATCCTTGGATGGAGAATTCTTCACATGCCCTAATAACAGAAGATTCCATAGTGACAGATAGGATGCTAGTGAATGAAAAAGGTTTTCCTAGATCTATTCAAGTTGACCACGCAGATTTCAACCTTGTAAAACAGAAACAATGGTCCTATGAACCTCGCTCTGATACCTCTTGTTGGTCCCGAAAGAGCAAGGTTTGGTGTGTGGTGTATAGGGGGGGGGGGGAAGACACCAAATGCAAACTTTTCAGTTTACTTGACTAATTTTCAGAAAGTTTAAGCTTTTTGTTTACAGATTGCTTAGTTTTTAAAAGACCAGATCGATCTTGTTCTATCCAGACAGACACTCTCTAGTGAATAACACTGGACAGAGATCAAGAGTAATCTTGTTCCCTAACAGAGCGTTGTGTGTGGAATATGGTGGACTTAGTCGGTGCTCTTGTTTAGAAAACCTTTGTAAATTTTAACCGAATATTTAACAGATCGATTAAAAATGCAGTTTGAATGAATGCGCTGGTTAGGGAATAAAACAACTGAAATATAAAATGCAGAAAGTAAATAACACAGCAGTTTACGTGGTTCGGGAAACCCCCTACGTCCACGGTCCAATCCAAACTGGATTAGATATCCCCTACTAGGATACTCTTCTTATTTATACTCGCTAAGAACGAGCCACAAGTTTCAAGTACAATCTGTTTTGAAACTTGTGCACGAATAAGGGTCGTGTCTCTTTACAACTTACAGAAAACTACAGTAACTGGATCTCTTCACGTCAATCCACTTGAAAGCTACTAGCTAGCGAAGATCTTCTTCCTTCTTCTCGATAAGATAGACTTGAATCGAGTTGGTGTGATTTCGATCACGAACGGCTTAGAACATGATCTGGTGAGTAGAAATCTTCTCCAGTGAATGCTTCGAAGAGTGAGATGATTTCTGAGCAGAGTAATAGCTTGTTGATCGTAGATAATTGTCTTGTACTCTTCCAGTCTTGGTTCCAAGCTTTTATAGGTGAAGAATTTGAAATTCTAACCGTTGGGCTTGATTAGTTTGGAGTAAATGTGATTTACCAATCAAGGATTGTGAATCCCTAAATTATCTCCTCTTACTTTTGGAAAGGTTGACTGAATGTTGAATAAATATTGAAAGCAGGTCATTGATAGGTACTACTTTCCTCCTTCGAGTGTAGATTGATACTCCTTCCATATTGGTAAATTCGAATGATGTGGCAATGAGTTTGGGACTCTTCATCAGTTAATCTAGTCAAATAAGTAATTGCCAATTAACTGGTGTGTGATCTGATATCATCTGGTTCATTCTCAAACAACGTTCTGGTTACACCAGATTGATATCGATCTGGTCTCCAAGGGTATGCTCCAAAGCATGGTAGAATCCTCTGTGAATGTTTAGATAAGGACAGATCGAGTGACCATATGTTGGGAACCCCACAAATATTTTAAAGTTTTGATGATGTTCTCTCGAAAACACACTTGGTATTATTCATGTTATGTATCATCTCTATTTGGTGTTTATAGACCAGGAAGTTGAAGAAAGCCTCAAACAGAAAGATGAAAGATGTCTCTGTCAGAAAGCTAAAGCAAGTCAACTTTAACAGAAAGTTGAAACCAGCAAGTCCTAGACAGAAAGTTGAAGCAAGACAACTTTAACAGAAAGTTGAAACCAGCAAGTCTTAGACAGAAAGCTGAACCAGCAAGTCTTAGACTGAAAGCTAAATCAGCAAGTCCTAGACAGAAAGTTGGAGCAAGACAACCTTAACAGAAAGTTGAAACCAGCAAGTCTTAGACAGAAAGCTGAACCAGCAAGTCTTACACTGAAAGCTAAACCAGCAAGTCTTAGAACAGAAAGTTGGAGCAAATCAACTTCAACCAGAAAGCACACAACCAATACTTTACCAGAAAGTACTTAACCAGTGCTCTACCAGAAAGGCATTAGAACCAGAAAGGGTGTAACCAGAAGGTTCCAAAACAGAAAGAGTTGAACCAAACCTGTCAATTATGGTAACAGATCAATAAAGCTATCTCTTACCACGTCAATATTAAAGTTCATCCATCAGGAATTGGAAAGAGAATCACTGATTGACACGAAGAAGGAAAGTAACCACAGTTGATCTGCTTTCCATTCATAGAAGATTCAGTCAACGAACCTACAAGGAAAGAAGAGATATGATTGATTGGCAATCCACAAATCAAATCATGCCAATCAACTAATGGCTAGAATTTCAAGATTCGAGCCTATATACGGTTGGAGATTTAAAGTCTGAAGATATATGCGATATATTACTGAAAAATTCTCAAACAATCCTATCTCACTTCAGACAAAAGCTTCAAACCGTTCGTGATCGAAATCACACCTCGATTCAAGTCTGTCTTATCGAGAGAGGAAGGAGATCTTTGCTAGCTAGTAGTTTTCTAGTGGATTAACGTGAAGGGATCATGTTTTACAGTAGTTGTTGGTCCCGAATGAGCAAGGTTTGGTGTATGGGGGGGGAATACACCAAATACAAACTTTCCAGTTAACTCGATCAGATTAGATAGAGAGCTTAAGCTTTCTCGCTGTGAGATTGCCAGAGGTGACAGACCAGATCGATCACCAGATCGATATCAATCTGTCCAGATAATACTCTCGTGAATAACACTTAAAAGCAGATCAAGAGTGATCTTGAAGTTCAGTAAGTGTTGCGTGTGCGGAATATGGTGGGTTGAGTTGGTTGCTCTTTTAATGAAAACCTTTAAAGACTTAATCAGGTATTTAATAGATTGATTAAATCAAATGCAGATTGTATGATTGTGCTGGTTAGAATAATAAACAACTGAAATATAAAGATGCAGAATGTAAAGAACACAGTTGTTTTAACGTGGTTCGGGAAACCCCCTACGTCCACGGTCTAATCCAAACCGGATTAGATATCCACTACTAGGATACTCTGCTTCTTTATACTCGTGGAGAACGAG
>JAPKLX010000584.1:2560-34347 GCA_026898415.1 Leonotis leonurus
ACTATCTGTTTTTACCAACAGATAGTGAACATCACTATCTGTTCTCATCCCTTTCTTTCACTATCTGCTCTCGCCTTCTGGTCTCACGATCTGCTTCACGCCTTCTGTCCTCACGATCTGCTTCTCGCCTTCTGGTTTCACTATCTGCTTCACGCCTTCTGTTCTCACGATCTGCTTCTCGCCTTCTGGTTTCACTATCTGCTTCACGCCTTCTGTTCTCACGATCTGCTTCTCGCCTTCTACTATCTGCTCTCGCCCTCTCTCTCCAGAACACAACTCACCCTCTGCTTTCACTCTCCCTTCTCACTTTTTTTTGTCTCTCCTATTTTTATTGCATCTAAATTCTCTTCTCTTACTTTCGATTAATTAAAACTTTAGCTAGGAGTCAAGATATTATATTCCTTGCTCGTCAATTTCATGAAATACTTGAGTCTTATGAGTGTTCTATATTTTCTGGTTGGTTTCGGTTGGCTCGGGGTGGTTTCGAGGTAGTTTGGAACTGTTCGAAGCAGTTCGGAGCTCGTTTGAAGTAGTTCGGAGCTGTCCGAGGTTGCTCGGAGTGGTTCGGGACCATTCGGAGCTTGCTCAAAGTGATTCGGGGCGGTTCGAGGCTGCTTCGAGGGAGCTCACGGCTGGTGCAACAGCCGTGCACTACCCCTTCCTTAATCAAGGTAATTTCTCTTATTTCTCCTTCTTTTATTAAGCAGATTTAGGATACGTCGCATATCAATATTCATCTAAGACTTAGATGTGTTCTATTTCTATGTAAGTGACATGCTCTCTATGTTCAAAACTACAGCACCTAAATTCAGAGTTTAGCATTCTAAGTTCAAAACCAGTTCCTATATTCATGGTCTAAGCTTCTAAGTTCATGCTAAAAATCTGTTGAACATAATCTGTAGCTTTAAATCTTACCTCAAAGCTGTCTCTATTTCTCTTCCCCGATTCTTCTTCAGATTCCAATTCGGCAGCACTTCGTGTGAGTGATATTTGGGTGTGGTTTGGGTCTAAGAATTTTTACTCTTTATATAGAGGATTGAACCTCCATTCTCTACTAATGTGTTTGCTTAATCCGTTGGATTTGCAGGCGTGGTGATTGGGGAGAAGCTGGAGTGTCGCTGGTGCGGCTAGGAGCAGTAGGGAGCGGTGCACGCTAGTTCTGCTTTATGGGGAAGCTGAACAGTAGCATGCTTGTCTTGATTTAATGATTACTGTTCATTGGCTACTGTTCATCGATTTATTCACCTGCTAATGCTTCTTTTCTTTACTTTACTGATTATTCAATTCATGCATGTGCTACATACTTGAGTATTTAATATCTCCTTCTTTCCCCATGAATGATATCTTGCAGGTTTAACATATATATCTAGTCTCTTACGTGTGGTTTTTTTTCTTTCTTGTCCTTCCTTAATAAATATATATATATATATATGTATATACTTTACTTGAGTGAAATCTTACTTCTCTCAACCAATTGATCTTGAAAGCCTTACTATTTCCACAAGCTATTGTATGTATATATATATATATAAATCATGCGCGCATCTCTATTTATATATCTAGAGCTACTTTAATCTATACTACATATATGGTATGCATCATCTTTATATTGATATAGTTCTAATATAACTATACTTTGATATCTAAACTTTATTCATTTTAATCAAACTATATCTCTTAAGAATTTTAACTAAATTAAATTCTTCACTTCTTAAGTTCTTATTAGTTCTAAATTGAAACAATTCAACTTAGACCATAAGGAGTTAATATCATCTACTTATTCGTTGATAGACGATGCATAACCGTAATTTGATTAATTACGAATCATCTAATACGGAATAGTTCTTGATGAAAATTTCGGGTCATTACAGCGACGCGGCGCGAAGGAGAATAGAGTCAGCTTTGAGGTAAGGATTTAAAGCTCTAACAGTTACCTTCATGCCTCTTGAAGCTCGAATTAGGAACATATGAATATTACACGTTCAAAACAGATTATAGATTGAACTTGGCATGCTTAGACTTTGAACTCAAAGAACTGATACTGAACTTAGAATGCTTAAGTCCCGAATCTAGGTACTACGCTTGAACATTTAGAAGAGCATATTCTTAACATAGGAAAAACATACGCTTAAGTCTTATGTGAATATTGATATACAACTCGTTTCTAATCTATAATCTGCATAATAAAAGAAGAAGAATTAAGAGAAACTTACCTAATGACTAAGGAAGAGGTAGTGCACGGCTGTGGTACAGCCGTGAGCTTCCCAAACGACCTCAAACCAGCCTGAACCAATCCAAATATACCTCGCACCAACCGGGACCAATATGAAAATTTAGAACATTCATAAGACTCCATAAATTCATGATTGAGAGGTGATCACATGAACTGAGGTTGAGCTTGAAGTATTGGACAATGTATTTCTGGTGGGCAGCAGGTCGCTGTTGGTACGTGAACCACCTGTCTGGAAGAAATCTGTCTGTTAACGAGAACAGATAGTGAAGATGGGTGAGCATACTATCTGTTGATGAGAACAGATAGTGATGACCAGAAAGCATACTATCTGTTGGTGAAACAGATAGTGATGTTTACTATCTGTTGGTGGAAACAGATAGTGGTATATACCTGGAGAGCAATCAAGCTGCTGAGTTTTAGCGGAGGCAGCCCGCTGCTGCAAGGAGCTGGAGCAGATCGACTATCTGCTGTTAAGCAGATAGCGATAAGCAGATCGATCGCAGATCGATTGCTGATAAGCAGATCGACTAACTGCTGTTAAGCAGATAGTGGTTGGTAAAATCTTACCATCTGTTGTTGAACAGATAGTAGATGATAAAAGATTACTATCTGTGGGAGGCAGCTCGATAGCAAGTGGTATTCATTTTAAAAGGAAGGACATTCTCAGAATCATAAACATTCTATAACTAAGTAAAATAGATAATGAAACAAACAATGAAAATAAATAGAAAGGAAAGATAGCTAGCTGCTGCGAGAGGAGGCAGCTAGCTGTGCGCGAGAGAGACAATAAGAGAGCAGCGAGAAGAGCAGCTAGCTGTGCAAGAGGAGACAGCTAGAGAAAGAGCAAGAGAAGGGCAGCGAGAGAAAGAACAGCGAGAAGGAGACAGCTAGCTGTGCGAGAGAAACAATAAGAGAAATAATAAGAGGAAGAACAGTGAGAGAAGGGGATAGAAATTTGTCTAAGTATGGATCTAGAAATAGTTAGGTATGGGCCAACTCAATAGTTGCTGGGCCAGAATTAAATCTTGGACCTAGTAAGTGATGAACCAATTGATTTAAAGATTTGGGCTACTTAAATTAATCAAATGGGTTAAACCATTTTATGTCGTGGATTAAATGAATTATGTAGATGGATTATGAATAATTCTATTAGATGGAATTTATCTACTTATTTAGACCAAGCCCAAGAAGTAGAATATTAATTAATTTAGATAATTACATTATAATTGGTTCACTAGAATATAATCTTAAGAATTGATCTAATTATGAATCATACTAAGATATATATTAGCTAGGTTAGCTTAACCTATGAAAGACTTATAGATATTTTGACTTAAGAATCAAAATATTCAATTTGAAGATTCTTTATTTAGATAGGACTAAATTGATTAATTAGATTTTAATCATAAGAAATGATTAAATTATAAATTATGCTTATGATGGCAATTAAATGATTAAATTGCTTAATTAGAAATTAATTGCCTCGAGTTAAGAATCGAGATATTAAATTAGAAATATCTTTAGTTATATACCCAACAACTATTTATTTGGGTATAGCAAATCCTCGAACTATGCAGTGACTTAGAAATCATTATACGACTCCTCTAGAAATACAACTCCTAGACTCGTTTAATAGTCGAGTTTTAAAGACCGAGAATAAACTCTCAAGATAACCAAGGAAAGAAGTTCCTTGCACTTAGAATTTATTTGATATACTCGAGTAATATATATATCTCACTCGAGATTCATATATCTCACCGTAAACAAAAACTCTAAACCCTAAACCCTTATTCCTATATCATAAACCACAAATCCTAAATCGTAAACTAAACCCTAAACCTTAAATCATAACCCTAAACCCTAAACCTTTAATTAAACACTAAACCCAAAATTAAACCCTAAACCCTTAAAATAAACCCTAAATCCACGAACTACTAGGGAAAACGCTCTGCCCTCTCACTCCCTCACACAATTTTCACACACACTCTTCGAGTTCATGTAGATTTCGCCGATTCTGTTATCTTTTGCATGAGTTTTTTGTTTGATTTTCTGCTTTTGTTTGGTTGTTTCATTTTGGTTTTGGTATTGGTTGATCTGAGTTGTCCGTGTTCTTGTGTCCGGTGGTGATTTTGTTCGTGTGTTCTGCTGGTGGTTTTGAGCGTTGGTGTTCTTGTCCGTTTCCATGGCGGATCCACCGCCGGATCCGAAACTGAAGAGAGGATGGAAATTTCCCTCTGGTGCCAAGAGAATGGGGATTTCAGATTCCCAGGATAGAGAAGAAGCCACTAAGTTGAAAGTTTTGAAGACTGACCTGACTGTCGAATCTGTTGTTGAGCAGACTGCTGATCCTCTCCATACGCAGCCTATGTTAGTGCGGGGCTGGGCCTCCACGAAGACAAGAGATAAGTCAGAGAGGAGGCGTACGTCTCATACTGGAAAGGTTCGGGGTGGATCTCCCATGCTCCCTGCGCTTGAGGATGCTGCTTCCCGGCAATTGATTGTTGTTGACACTGACTATCACCATATATTTCAGTGGAACGAGAGCGTTGAAGATTCTGGAACACCTCTTCAGGTTGCGCCAATTCAAATGGTTGAACCCGCTTCGGCGCTGGTTACTCTCGATTATCTGACGGAGGATGATTATGACCACATGTTGAAGTTAGCTAACATGAACGAGCAGGAGCTTTGTGACCATGAATGTGCTGTTTCTCTTACCCAGGCTCATTCGTGCATTGATGCTCCCCAAGTGCCCATGCACGGCGAAGCTTTGTCGGTGACTAATGAGATTGTGCATGGGGTTGATCGAGTTAGCATGTTCGGGCAGACTTCTGATGGGATGACTAATCGTGATGATCTTAATCTGGATAATGGAGATGATAGGGCTGGGACAACTAATATCTGCCCTACGTCGACGACTACTTTGATGCCTGCCCGCACTGTTGTTCTAAGAGGTGCGGTTCCCCTCGATCTTGCTCGTAGAGACTCAATGGCTGTTATCGATGATGTTCGGGGTGAGAAATCCGCATTCGATGATGATTGGGGTGAGAATTCTCGTCAAAAGTTGGTTGAAGAGTTTGACGCTAATTCTGATGATCTTCTCTCCGACGATGATGACCAGGAGCAGCTACCTCCGCTCCAGTCTGACGATGCTTTGGTTCAGTCCGACGTGAACCCTCTTCCCAGATCTGTATCTCTCTCTCACCTGGACACGGTTGCCCCCTCGATCACACAGCGTCAGTCTCGGGCGAATTTGGAAGAATTTCATGTTTTGTTGGATGGTTCTCTTGCGTCTGATGATGCTGGAGATCGAGCTAGGGGTGCGAAGCGGAATGTGAAGCCCCAAACCCAGATTCGGTCGCCGGTGGTGGATGTCGTTGCTCCGGGCGGTGAGGGTTCTTCGCAAGGTGTCGTCTCTCTCCCCGCTGGACACGAATGAGACCACGTTCGAGTTGTGTCAATCACGGAGCGCCATTATGGATCATGATGATTTGGCGTTGGAATTAATTGGTGGTAACGCTCCGTTGGGGGTCGGCGAAGGCAACGGTCAGCTTTGGGCTCAAGATTCGAACGTTGCTGCTTCGAATGCTTTAGGAATGGAAGACAGATCTATTGGAGTTAATACTGCTGTCATTAAGGAGCGTATCTATGGGGTGCAACCGATTCTGGAACGTGATTGTGGGTCAGCTAATTATGGAACGGATATTATGCCTCCTGCGGAACATACGGACGTCGTTACTGATCATGCTTCATGCATGGAGGAGCTTCCTATTGATATGCATTCGGTTGATGCGATCCTTGACCAAATTGAGACCCAACAACCCCAGCCCAACCCACTTCTGCTTGCCTCTTCCCAGCCCATGTCTGCTTTACACACTGTTCGTCTCCCCTTCCCAGCCCACAATCCACCATTTCCTTCCTTAGCCCAATCCCCTTCTCCTACTGTCGAAGCCCAGCATTCTTTAGCCCCTTCTTTAGCCCACCCTCCTGCCGAAGCCCCATCTGTCTCCAGCCCCAAATCCTCTCATATTTTTGCCCAAAATCCCAAGCCCATTAATTCATTCGCCCACCAGCCTCCAGCCCACCCAACTTCCCCTCCTAATCCTCACTATACGGTCCAGCCCAATCCCCATACTCACTCTTTGCCACAGCCCACCCCACCAACTAATCACCCGATCCAAACAAATAATCAGCCCACCTTTGTAATCAGCCCCCTCTTAATATTCAGCCCACTTCTACTCCTCATACACTTAATATTCAGCCCACCCTTTACGAGCAACAATTCCCCAGTTTTTGTGGAAACAATTCCCCTCTATATACTTCTCCTTCTTCTTCGGCCCTGCATGATGCGCCCCATGCCCATGTTCCGCATACATCTATGGCAGCTAAATTACGGGCTGCTCGTAGCCCGACGGGCCCTGTCACGTTCTAGCCGGACAAGCTTGCTTCCGTGGGACAACCGGGAGAACGGGAAGGTAAGCTATTAATTTCATTTGATTTAGCTGACATCGCTTCCCTTGCAGGTCGGGTCGGACGATCTCTGGTTGGCAAGTTCTCCCACTCCATCCCTACCTCCCACAACATCGACAAAGCTCTCGGTAATCTCAAACTTAATGGTTCTTTGTCTTGAAAATATTTAAATGCTAAGCATATTTTAATTCAAGTGTCTGATGAGTCTGATTATGCGAAGTTATTGAATGGTCCGAATTCTTCCCCTATGTGGTATATAGAGCGTCATCCCATGCGTGTCTTTAAGTGGACCCCTGAATTTAATCCTGCTTTTGAGACTCCCATTGTTGCTATATGGTGTAATCTGCCTGCTTTGCCTGTCCATCTGTATGATATGAGTGCGTTATTTGCTATTGGTAGTCTTCTTGGTACCCCTATACAGGTTGACCGTGACACTGCCACACGGTCTAGATTATCGTATGATAGGCTATGTATAGAGATCGACATCACCCAGCCACCTCCGACTGAGATTTGCCTTGATCTTGCGGGTACTCAGCTTACCCAGCGCATTGTGTGGGGTAAGATCCCCCACTACTGTTCCGACAGCAGACACGTCAGCCATACACTGGAGTCTTGCTATGCCTTTGGGAGGAAGCAGAGGCCGGAGAGGAAGGACTTCCACAGACGAGGTACGGGTTCTGCGCATGTGGTTCAAACAGCTAGAGTAGCTGAGCAGGCCCCCGGAGCGGATGCTTCGGCTACACGTCCTCATGAGAGTGCTTCGGATACCCCTCTGTCTGAGGGAGGCACGGACCATCAGCGACCGCAAGAGAGGCTCCTCGTCGCACTACTCGTCGGCGCGCCTCGCGGCGGCGTAGCCGCTGCCGTTTGGCTAGAGGAGCTCATACGGGAGACAGACGGGCTTCGGTCTCTCCAGGAGAGCAGCCAGGACAGCATAGAGCTTTCCCTCAGGTCTCAGACACTGAGTGGGTTGTTGTTTCGGGTAGACGACAGAGGAGAGACTCCAGGGTTGAGACATAGGTGAGGACAGGGAACTAGTACAGCGTCCTCGATACTGATGGTGGTGCGGATGTTGAGCAGGGCTCCATCGATATGGTTATTGACAGATTGGTGCACAGTGTGAGGATTGTGGATGAGATGAGGGCTAGTTCTTCTTCGGACCCTTGTGCGTTCTCTGACACTCATGCTAGGCCCCGTGGTTCTGCCGGGGCTGGCAGTCGATTGACGGGCGGGAGGCATTTCGCCTCTGTGATTGTTGCCTAGTCTCCCATGTCCGCGAACTTCCTGATTTGGAATGCGCAGGGGATTGCTAATCCTGGATCCCAGCGTCATTTCAAGAATCTGATTGCTCAGTATCATCTCTCTTTTACTGTGGTGCTCGAGCCCCAAACCTCTCCTCAGCTCAATTTTTTCGGGAGGCAGTTTGGGATGCCTTTCAGGGCTTCGAACGCCAGTGGTAAGATTTGGATTTTCTCTCATCGGGACGTTCAGGTTGAGGTGGTGGATGATTCGGATCAGCTGCTCCACGTTCGCCTGTCTGTGGCAATTTTCTCTCGCCCTCTGTTTCTTTTGGTGCTGTACGCCAAGTGCAGCAGGGCGGGGATATATGCTCTGTGGGAGAAGCTGAGGGATGTTTCTGTTGCTGTGGAGGGTCACCCGTGGCTGGTTGGTGGTGACTTCAACACTTTTCTGTCTGAGGATGAGCGGCAGGGGAGTGTCGTGGACCGTCCTGGGGAGATGACTGATTTTTCGGACGCTATTTCCGACTGTCAGTTGTGTGATCCTGGTTTCGACGGTCCTATCTTCACTTGTGAAAGGGCCGACTTGCGTGAGAGATTGGATCGGATCCTGCTGGGTGAGCACTGGACTTCTGTCTTTGCGGTCACCCGGGTCACTCATCTTCCCCGTATTCAATCTGATCATGGTCCGTTGCTGGTGAGATGTCATTTTTCGACTGTGGTTCACAGAGCTTCATTTCGATTCCAGAACATGTGGGTCAGGCATCATACCTTTCACTCGGAGGTGGCTCGTATTTGGGAGGCGCTGAATAGTTTTCGGGGGATGCTCAACCTGCAGTTCAAGCTGAAGGGCATGAAGCAGTTTCTCAAGGGGTGGAACAGGGAGATTTTTTGTCACATCTTCGATAGAGGACCAGGATGGAGTATGCTCTGAGGACCAGGATGGAGGAGGACTTCTAGAGACAGAAGGCCGCCGTTCGTTGGGTTGCGGAGGGGGAGCGCAACACTAAGTTCTTTCAGGGCTGGGTGAGACAGAAGAGAGTTCAGTCTCGGATCCATTCTATTCGTGACGGTGAGCAGGTTTATACGGAGGAGTCTGATATTCGGGAGTCTGCTTCGAGGTTCTTTCAGAATCTTCTTACGTCGGATATCCCCGAGCTGATGGATCCTGAGCTTGATTGCCTACAGCAGCTGCCACCGTCAGTGGACTTGGAGGCTCTGTGTGGGACGCCGGATGCGGCTAAGATCAGAGAGGCAGTTTTTGGTATCAGTGGGGACAGCACTTTAGGGCAGGATGGTTTCTCGTCTCTTTTCTTTCAGAGTTGTTGGGATATTGTTGGTGCTGATGTGATTGCTGCTGTGGAGGATTTCTTTGCTGGCACGCCCATGCCGAGGAGCTTTACGGCTACTTCGATCATCTTGATCCCGAAGAAGTCGGCTCCGGTGACTTGGGCGGACTATCAGCATTTGCAATTTCACCAACAAGATCATCTCCAAGATCTTGACTTCTCGGCTGGCACCTCTCATTCTCCTTGTGATTGTGCCAAATCAGAGGGGGTTTGTTCAGGGTCAGTTGCTGAGCGACAATGTGCTTCTTACTCAGGATCTGATTCATGACTTACAGGAGAAGTCGGGAGCACCGAATGTTGCGCATAAGCTGGACATGGCTAAGGCGTACGACTGAGTTCAGTGGCCTTTTCTTCTCAGAGTTCTCGAGCGGATGGGTTTCCCGCCGAGGTGGTTGGGCTTTATTTAGAGATGCGTGCAGCACTGCTGGTTCATCGTGTTGGTGAATGGCGCCCCTGCGGGCTTCTTCCCTTCTTCTAGAGGCCTCAGACAGGGTGACCCTATTTCGCCATCGTTGTTTGTTCTGGCTGCTGACTATCTCTCCCGATCTCTTGACAGACTGATCTTGTCCCGGCAAAGCATGATGTTCCACACGCGGTGCCAGGGTTTTCCTATCTCGCACTTGTCTTATGCTGATGATATCATCATCTTCACTAAGGCGAGCAGACCCGCTATGAGGAGGCTTATGGATTGCCTTGAGGAGTATGCTGCGGTTTCTGGTCAGAAGTTGAATGTGGAGAAGAGAAGCTTCTTTCTCAGTGAGCGTCATGATATGTGGGCCCGTGGTATTCTGCAGGTCGGGGGATTTCAACGTGGTTCCTTTCCTTTCACGTACTTGGGTGTCCCCATTTATAAGGGGAACCTGAAGTCGTCCATGTTCTTGGGGATCCGGCAGAGGATGAGCGACCGTATTCACAGCTGGTCCCACAGACATCTCACTTTTGGAGGCCGCCTTGCGTTGATCAGGAGTACGCTTTCGACCATCCCCCTCCACATCCTTCAGGTTATGGATCCTTATGGGGTGGTTCTTCAGGAGCTCGAGCAGATCATGGCTAGGTTTTTCTGGGGCTCCATCGGGGAGCAGAGGAAGATGCACTGGGTTAGTTGGAAGCAGATTTGTTTGCCCAGAGAGGAGGGTGGCCTTGGCATACGACGTCTGTCGGACCTTGTGCCGAAACGAACCCCGGATTTACTTGAATCCGAAACGCATCTATGGATCGATCTTCGCGGCTTGTCTAACCCGGATACTACTGGATATCACGAACGAGACAGATGAATTCACGTTCTAAAGAGCCAACTTAAGAACTCTACCAAGAACGCAAGAAAAACGTGAGACAAAAATAATCACTCGATTTTTGATTCAAAGTTGTCTGCCGTCCAAAAGAGTTGTTCAAAGTCTTAAATACTGCAGATTTCGACCTAGGCCCATAAGTATAATTAGGGCACTAATTCGAAAATATAAAATCCAACAATTGGGCTTAAAACAAAACACAAAGTCTGAGCCAAATTAAAATTAAAACAAGCATAAAGAAACCAAACACTAAGGAAGCCCAATTTTCGAACCAAAAGGTCTTGTTCGAAACTCCTATGATATTCTTCAATCTTTGACGCTGGTCCAATTCACCAATTTGGGCTGCTTAATCCCAACATCTTCATCTTCCAATTTCTTCCGGATAATGCACTGAAAATAACCTTGCAGCTTCTTTGCTCTCAATCTTGTAACTGGGTCTCTCAACTGCAATTTCGGGTTTGATTCATCATTGCTGGATCCCGGCTCATCATTCCCCCCCTGCTGAAAAGAATTCGTCCTCGAATTCAGCTCCTCCTCAGCGTCAAATTCATCTACAGGAAAGGGAGATAAGTCAGAAACATTAAAAGTATTAGAACACTTATACTCACCTGGAAGATCTATGCGGTAGGCATTTTCATTGACTCGGGCGACCACAGTAAACGGTCCATCTCCGTGAGGCATCAACTTCGACTTCCTCAAGTTAGGGAAGCGACCTGGGCTGAAGTGGATCCAAACCTTATCACCGGGTTTGAATAGTACTTGTTTGCGATGTGTATTGGCTTGGTGGCATTCTTCACACCCTGAAGCTCGATCCTATCCTTGATCTTCTTGTGCATCTCTTGAACTTGTTCAGCCCTACAAGAGCCTTGCAAACTCGAAAGATGGTCAATAGGCAAAGGAAGAAGGTCCGTAGGAGTAAGAGGGTTAAAGCCATACACAACCACAAATGGAGACATATTAGTGGAAGAATGCACAACACGATTATAAGCAAACTCAGCAAAAGGTAAACACTCTTCCCATGACTTCAAATTATTCTTCACTAAAGCTCGAAGTAAGGTACCTAAAGTCCTATTAACTACTTCCGTCTGACCATCAGTCTGAGGATGACATGTAGTAGAAAATAACAGTTTAGTACCTAACTTTCCCCAAAGAACACGCCAAAAATGTCCCAAGAATTTCGAATCCCTCAGACACAATAGTCCTAGGCATGCCATGTAGTCTAACTACTTCACAAAAGAACAGATTAGCAACTTTAACAGCATCGTCAGTTTTTCTGCATGCAATGAAATGAGACATTTTTGAAAACCTGTCTACAACCACAAACACAGAATCCTTGCCAGACTTAGACCTAGGCAAACCAAGAACAAAATCCATAGAAATGTCAATCCAAGGTGTAGACGGTGCAGGCAATGGAGTGTACAAACCAAATGGATTAGAACTAGATTTAGCCTTTCTACTCTGATCTCGCCTCGGTCAGTCAACCATTGCAATCGGTAGGGCTTGGGATGCTTCTGTGGGATCAAGTTCAGTTTTCCCACTACATACTGGCTGATAGCATTCACAACGCTTCCACTATCAATAATGAGCGAGCACGTCTTGTCTTGGATAGAACAACGCGAGTAGAAGATGTTTTCTCGCTGATCGTTCTGATCCTCTTCAAGAATCAGGCTCAGGGCTCGGATTGAAACAAGACTCACATGAGCTTGTTTCGGCTGCTCATCTTCAATCTCACCGTTAGGGGAACCATTAAGGGGCTGATCTGCGCCCTCTGCATCATTAGGGTCTTCGGGCTCCTCTTCACTAGCTGATTCTAACTCACCCTGATCTGTAATGATGAGAACTCGGCGATACGGACACTGGGCTTGAAAATGTCCCCATCCTTTGCACTTGTGACACTGAACGTCACGTGCTCTTCCTGGAGTACCATGTTGAGGCTAACTAGGCTGTACAGTTCGACTCTGATTATTTCTGTTAGGTGCAGATAAACTGAAATCGGGCCTGCGACCAGACTGAGGTGCGGACTGCTGCTCAGAACGGCGAATGGACTGGCCTTGAGGACGTGTAGGGGCTGTCCTAGGCGTCGAAGAATCGCTTCGGACCCAAGGGGTCCTAGCAGGCGTCAACTGGAAAGACCGATGGCGTCCTTCTCGGAGCTGCCGTTCTACAATAGATGCATAATGAACCATTGCGTCCACAGATTCGAAGTTCTTCAATTCAACTTCACAAGCAATGTCAGGGTTCATTCCTTCAATGTACCGGGTGATGGTGGTATATAAAGTCTCTTCTTTGCCAACCCGGTTCAGGGCTGTCTCCAGATCCTTGTGATATTCTTCTATAGACCTCGACCCCTGGCGTATCTGACTGAGCTTGCGTTCCAGTTCCCGTTCATAGTGTACAGGAATGAAACGGCCTCTCATCACATCCTTCATTTCTTGCCAAGTGTCAATTGGAGGATATCCTTTCTGCGTGTAGTCTGCTAAAACTCCCACCAAGTCGCGGCATATCCAATGAACTCAAGGGAAGCTAGATGCACTTTCTTAAGCTCTAGAAAATCATAGCACTCGAAAATTTTGTCAACTTTGCGTTCCCAGTCTAAATAAGCATCTGGGATAGTGGTCTTGATGTTGCTGAGTAGACCATCTGCATGACCATATCTATCCTGTTCGGGATAGACGTTCCGGCGGGCTGCCTGGAAATGTGGTTGGAGAGGAGCACCATGACCTCGGCCTCTGCGTCGAGCTGCAAACCCATTTCTGTCTCCCTGATGTGGGACGAACTAATCTGTATTATCCTCAGCTAGTTCATCCTCAAAGTTCCCAAACACTGAATCGGAGGCTTCATCATGCACCTCCACCTCATCTTCTTGATTAGCTCGTGGGTTATTGACTGGTGGAGCCTGAATCGTAGCAGTATTGAACTGATCAAACTTAGCTAACAATTCGGCCATGGTGTTCTGAACTTCTCTGAGCTAAGTCTGTACATGACCTCTCAAAGCATCATAGTGGTACTTGGCATCCCAATCAGATTTGGTGCCTGAAGATTGTGGTGATTTTTCTGGGTCCATTTAACCTGCACAGTGAACAAACGTAAAGAAGAAAGAGAATCCTCACAGTTCCTCACAATCACTCGTTTGTTCTCTCAGATTTTATCGCTCGTGTATGTCACTCAGTGTATGTCACTCAGTCCTCACAATCACTCGTTTATGTCTTCCTTGGATCTGTTAAACCTGCACAATGAACAAACACGTAAAGAAAGGAAAAAGGACCTCACAGTTCCTCACAAACACTCGTTTGTTCCCTCAGATTTTACCACTCGTGTATGTCACTCAGTGTATGTCACTCAGTCCTCACAATCACTCTTTGATGCTGCACAAAACTTCCCGGCAGAATCTGTCGTCAACTCTTTAGCTTTGGTCAAGAGCTCGGACTTGACTTCCGGAGGACCACGGGATAGCAAAGGAACCACGATTAGGGCTGGGAGGGGGTGTGTAGGCAATGTAGGGTGTAGGAAGGAAGGGCTTGAACGAAAAAAATGGGAAAAAGTCGAAAAATAGAAAATCTAGAAAAGTTCGGAGGGCGATTTGACCTGGAAGACGATGGAATTCGGCTAAAAAAGGCTATATGTCACAGCAAAGAAGTGAGTCTTGCTCGGAGCGTCGTTCCGCTTCCGGAATGGTATTGTGCAGAAAAATCGGAGCTCGGGGTCAAATTTTAGAAAAAACTGCCGACGACGGGTTCTAGGGCGGAATGGGGCTGGATTCTCGGCTACAAGGCTGGATGTAGGGTGAAAGATGTTTGGTAGGCTGGGGAATATTCGGTGGGTAAGGAAAGGCGGGTAAGGAACTCGAACCCGATACCTATTGCCTTGGGCATTAACCTCACTACCATTAGGCCAACATACGCACGCCTAGGGTTTAGTTTTGTTTTTTTTTTGTTAAGGCTTTAGGGTTTAAGATTTAATTAGGGTTTATATGGTTATGGTTTTGGGTTTAGTGCATGATTTATGATTTAGGGTTTAAGGTTTAGTTTAGGATTTAGGGTTTAGGTTAGGGTATAGTTTATTGCTTAGGGTTTTGCATTTAGTTTTGGGTTTAGGGTTTATCGTTTAGGGTGTAGTTTATAGTTTAGGGTTTAGGGTTATGGTTTAGGGTTTAAGGTTGTGTTTAATGTAGGGTTTAGGGTTTAGGGTTTACGATTTAGGGTTTAGGGTTTAGGATTTGGGGTTTAGGGTGTTTGATTTATGGTTTAGGGTTTATGATTTATGGTTTAGGGTTTAGGGTTTAGGCTTTAGAGTTTAGGATATAGTGTTTATTCCAGGGTTTAAGGTTTAGTATTAAGTGTTTAGGCATTTTTTTTAAGAATTAGTGTAGGGTTTAGTGCTTACTGTTTATGGTTTAGGTTTTATGGTTTAGTTTAGGGTTTAAGGTTATGGTTTAGGGTTTGGGGTTTAGTTAATGGTTGAGGATTATGGTTTAGGGTATATTGTTTTGGGTTTAGTTTAGGGTTTTAGGTTTAGGATTCAGGTTTTAGGGTTTAGTTTAGGAATTAAGGTTTAAGGTTGGGGTTGTGTTTTGGGTTTAGGGATTTAGAGTTTAATTTAGGGTTTTGAGTTTAGTTTGAGTTTAGGGGATTAGATTTTTGTTTTGGCTTTAGAGTTTATAATTTAATTTAGGGTCTGGTGTGGAGGATTGCAGGTTTGTGGTTTAGTTTAGGGGTTTAAGGTTTAGGTTTAGGGTTTAGAGTATATAGTTTAGGGTTTAAGTTTAGGGTATATAGTTTATGGTTTAAGGGTTTTTGTTTAGTTCAAGGTTTATGTTTTAGTTTTTTTTTTTTTTTTTTTTTTTAAATAAACATCCCAGGGGATGGGGAGTTAGGCAGACCCCCGACCTGTATATAGCCAAAAAGGAAAGTCAAAAACAGTACGTGGCAATGGGCCCAAAAGTGACCCACCCCTCAAATAAAACAAAATAAAAGAAAGGACAAATCAAAGCCCAAACAGACGGGCCGTAAAAAGGAGAAACTAAATCAGCAAGCAAAGGAGAAAATCTATCTAAAACGGAATCTGAAGTTAGGATAGCCATGTTGGTCCATCCTAACAAGGGCCACAAGGTATCTTGGAGCCGTCGAGACATCAAAAGTCGTCATGCTCTGGGTCTGGGTCCACCTACGAGCCAAAAAGTCCGCAGCCCTGTTCCCCTCCCTATGGATGTGGGAAAAACGGAACTGGAGCTGCTATAAAGTAATCCTGATCTCCGTCACTGTGTGACGCAAGTGAGCCGCACCATATCTCCCTTAAATGAGTAGTGAGATAACAGCAGCAGCATCCATCACAATCCAAATATGACTGGAGAACTCCCTAGCCAATTTGAGTCCATGAAGCAAAGCTAAAAGCTCCGCTTCAAAGCTCGAACTGGCTACTAAAGACGTGCTGAAAGCCGCAAGCAAGGTGCCCGTGTGATCACGAACCAGACCTCCGCCCGCTACCCTCTATGTAGTGCCATCAAAAGAACCATCCGTATTCAGCTTCACCCAAGGCGCTTCCGGCGGGTGCCAGAGTACCATGAGTGATCTAAGAACCCTCCTGACCGGCTCAGCAGCCGGCATAAAATCAACTCTGGGGCGACAGCCTTTCCAGTCAGCCGAGTGAAGCTTTCCAGAAGCGACCAGCACCCTCAGCTGATGAGTAACTTGCCAAATAACGTGAGAAACATGGAAAGGAAAGCCACGATGTTTGCAGCTATTCCTCTCCGTCCAGATGAACCAGGTGATAAGACAAGGAATCAAGAAGCAAATGTGAGTACTCTGTGCGCGGGGGAACAAGTGTCTCCAGCGACCTAAACTACGTGCAATGTCAGTGCTCGTGTGCTTGTGAGTGCGCAAGGAAGGGAACCAAGAGGCAAAATGTAATGACCCGCAATTTTCGTTAGAACTAATACGCACCAAATGTCTTGCGGATAATAAAATTTTTATGATTTGGAAAATCAGTCAGCAGATTAACCCTGTTAATCCCTACACTATTCAAATTGGACTTATTTCAATTTGAATTATATCATAAGTGAAAGCTTAGTGTGATAATAATAATATTAGGTGGAGTATTAATCGTAACATTTCAGTATATATTATATATTATACGTATGGGTTATATATAACATTAGGTGGAGTATATATTGTATGGTTATATATTATAAGTAGGGGGAATCAAGCACTGTCTTGTTCCCTACATACGTAATATATATACATATATATTATTATAAAAAGGCTGCAGATAGATAGAGCCAGATTTAACCAGATTTTGTTACAGAAACTGGATTCTATTACAGAAAACAAATATTACATACATCCTCAAACCATAACACCCCAACAAATAAAATAAAAGGAATATAGAATATAGGCTGCAGTAGTAGAGGAATATAGAATATAGGCTGCAGAAGATGGGAGCTGCTGCCACACGCCACACTTCACTTCAGTCAACTCATCTCATTTTCTATCCATAACCTGCAGTAGCCAAAAGAAATAAGCTGCCACACGCCACACTTCACTTCACTCAACTCATCTCCTTTTCTATCCATAACCTGCAGTATCCAAAAGAAATAAGCTTAGTGCAGGTAGCAAGTAAAGCAACCGATAGACTTTCATTGCCTCTGTATAAAGAAGTAAAACCTTAACAAAAAATTTTAACCTACTCAAATCATACCAAAACGCTGCCGAATTGAAGACTTAAAGAAGAATCGGGAGAAGAGAATTAGAGACAGCTTTGAGGTAAGGATTTAAAGCTCTAACATTTACTTTCATGCCTCTTAAAGCTCGAATTAGGAATATATGTATATATCACGTACATAACAGTTTTGAATTTTAACTTAGAATGCTTAAACTCTGAATTTAAGCGCTGCACTTTGAACTTAGAAAAGCATGGGAAAAGCATACCTTTAAGTCTTATGTGAATATTGATATGCGAATTATTCTAATCTATAATCTACATGACAAAAAGAAGAAGAAATAAGAAAATTTACCTATTTAATTAAGGAAGCGGTAGTGCACGGCTGTTGCACACCCGTGAGCTTCCTCGAACAGGCCCGAACCACTCCGAATAGCCCCGAATCAGTTTCGAATCACCCCGAATGACCTCAGACAGCTTCGGAAGGCCTCGAACAGGCCCCGAACCAAGTCAGACAGCCCCGCACGGCGCTAGACGACCTCGAACAGATTCCAAATAGTCTCGAATCAACCCCGAGCAGCCCCGAGCCACCTCGAACAGGTCCCGAACCACCCCGGACAGCCTCGAATCACCTCGAATGGCTCCGACTCAAACCGAATAGCTTCGGACAGCCCCGAACCACCCCGAACCAACCCCGAACTACCCGAAACCAACCTGCAAATTCAGAACACTCATAAGACCCAATTAAAAAAAAAATTCAATAAGGAAATTTTAGAAAAGATATTCTGGGAGGAAGAAGAGCTCGGCGAAGCTGGAGGCGACGGCCTTTGACTGTTCCGCCACGAATTGAAAACGAGAGAGAGGGTCAATAACTAAGAGATCAGAATTTACAAATTTAAAACTTAATAAATGTCCAAGAACACATCTTGAGTCTAGAATGATCAAAATCTGAAACATACAAATAGAAGACAATAGAGAGTAGAGAGTGAAGAAGAGAACTGCACCTTTGAAGAACGGCGGGGCGCCGTGAAGGACAAAAGGAACGGCGGCGACGCAGAACTGCACGATCGTGAAGAAGCAGCGTGAGAAGAGGCGGAGCCGAGAGGAAAAAGAGCAGAAAGGGAAGGGAGAACTTACCAGGGGATGAAGGATGACGGCGAGATGGCGAGGCAGACACACGCGGCTGCGGGGGAGGAAGTGCAGCGTGGCTGCATGTCAATGGGGAATGCGGCGGGCTGCTCACGGCGGTGCAGAGGCGACGAGCAGGAGCGGGTACTGCGCTGTGGTGATTGCGCGCTGTGATGGTGATTTCAGACGGAGGAGAGCCGAGAGAGAGTGACGGCGATCCGAGAAGGGCCGAGAGAGAGAGGGAGAGAGTGGCGATGATTGCAGAGTGAATTGGGAGAAAGTGGAACTGAATCAGGTCTAGGTTAAGTCAATAGAAGGGTCTAGAATTGGACCCAGGTATTGGGCCGGGTATGGGCTGGATCCACGGGCCGAGAAAATTTAATCTGTTGGGCTGGGAAGTAATTTCTAACGGACCCAAATTAAGGAAGTTGACTGGGCTTCATATTAAATCATTTGGGCTAAAGATTTAATTATTTAATTGGGCCTAGAAATTTAAGAGTACTGGGCCAGGTCTGGATTAATAATTCGGCCTTGATTTAAATTCTAATTAGACCTAAGTAAATACAAATGGGCCGAAAATTTTTAAGAATTGGGCTTATTTAATAAGATTGGGCCTAGAAATTATTAAGATCAGTGAAGAATTTATTTCAATTGGGCTAATTTAATTAATAAGTAAGAGTTGGGCTAACTTAATTATTTAAGTGGGCTATTAATTAGGACTAAGCCCAAGAATTAGAATATTAAGTTAATTAGATAATTAAATTATAATTATTACTAGAGTTAAATCTTAGTAATTGATTTATTTATTTATTTTTAAAGCATACGTAAGATATTTATATTGGGTTATCCCAACCTTTAGGAAATTATAAATATTTAACTTAGAAATTTAGAATATTCAATTAGAGATTTATTTGTTATTCAATAAATTAGTACTTAGATGTGATAAATGAAACTAAAATTTTAGGAAACATAGTTGATTTGAGAAATCAACGTCGTTAGACAAAATTCGATATTAGCATTATAGTCGAGTAAAGGTCGAGCATAATTCTCTAAATAATTGAGGATATAATATTCTTACACTTAGAAAAATGCACTAGAAGATTATATCTCACTCGAGATTCATGTTAAAGGTTTCGACGAGAGGTCGGATCCGCACTCCGAGAACAAGACAACCACCAATCAAGACTAACCAAGTAGGCTTTCTTCTACAAAATAAAATATGTGTGCTCATATGCATTTATGTTATTTTATTTCGAAGAGATTTTGAATTGAAAATATGTTTCAAGTATTGTCTGCCATAAAATGTTTTATGATTTTCGTATGATACCTATCTGCTCAGTAAGTTAAAAGAATCGAATTCGGGTTCCAGTGGGTTAGCGTCTCCACTCGAACTAGTGTACACAAAGTAACCGTGAGTCATCGAACGGGTTGGCCTGTTAAAGTGACTGTGAGCCGACGAAGGTGTTGGCCGGTCAAGGTGTTCGTGGAAGGTGGCCACCTTCCCGACACAAAGAAGAAGAAGAAGTTACAGATATGGTAGATTACTCAAAGAACTTAGACTGTACAGTCGAACTTTAAGATTTCACAAAAGGATTTTAGTGAACATAGGTTCTTTAGAGACAAAAATCCCTATGTTTCACTTACAATGGCATTACAATTATATTTGTATGTGTGCGATTTTGGCATGTGTCTACTGAGTACAATTTGTACTCAGCCCTGCATATATTTATAAATGTGCAGGTTGAGCGATGATGAAGGAGGAGTGCTACGTTCGGGCTTTTTGTCGATCTCTTATTAGTTGACTCTTGGGGGTTCTACATGTCTTCACACATGTAGAGCTTTTAGCGATCCAAGTAACTTTCCGCTGCTATTTTGAGATCATTGTGTAATAAACCTAAGACTTGAGTTTCTCTCATGATATGTTGCATGCATTGAGCATAAGACTCAAGCCCTCTTTCTTGCTAATCATGTATAATAAATTATTCGCCCAGTTATGAGACTGTTGTTCACTTTTGTCCTCGTTCCATTACCCCATTTCTATCTCGATTTCTTTAAATCCCTTTTCAAGTCACGGTTTTCCCCGACTTCGCTATCCATAGCGGAGGGTGGGCGTGACACAAAATGATTCCATATAGACTTCGCCGACTCACTCAAAATGAAAAACATGCATAAGGGACTCAACATGAGGGGAACGACAACACCAACATCTAGAAGCCAAGGAGATAGAGCGAGACTGAACAACAACATCCACCGGAATCCTCCCCAATAATAATCTCCAAAGAAAAATAGACACATTCGGGACCAGACAAGAGTTCCAGATCTCACCAAAAAGAGGACGAGTCGGAAGCCGCTGCCGAACATGCTCCCAAGCAGAAGTCAGGGAAAACTCACCATGCTTGGAAAGACTCCATCTCATAACATCCACACCCCCCCCCCCCAAGGATCGGCGTAGAGCTCAAGGCATCAATCACAGAAACAGGCAAACCACAAGAAATATGCAAAGAAGAAAGGGCATCAACATCCCACATAGAGTCACGCCAGAAAATCACGCACACGGGGAAGTGTAGGGTGGTTTTCGGTCATGTGAAGTTCGGACAGGGGACGATCCCCATGCCAATCATCATCCCAAAAATCCACTCAACCATCTCCCAGAGACCAGCGAATAAAATCATGCGCAGCAATACCAGAACGCAAAAGACGACGCCAGATACTACTATCATGCACAGAATAAGCAACACGCAAAGGGGAAGTACCACGACAGTACTTCGCCCACAAATACCTAGACCAAAGGGAATCACGAGCCTGAAATCGCCACCAGAGCTTGTAGCTGAAAGCCAATACAAGGTCCGACAGACGTCGTATGCCAAGGCCACCCTCCTCTCTGGGCAAACAGATCTGCTTCCAACTGACCCAGTGCATCTTCCTCTGCTCCCCGATGGAGCCCCAAAAGAATCTAGCTATAATCTGCTCAAGCTCCTGAAGGACCACCCCATAAGGCTTCATAACCTGAAGGATGTGGAGGGGGATAGTTGAAAGCGTACTCCTGATCAGAGCAAGTCGGCCACCAAAAGTAAGGTGTCTGTGGGACCAGCTATGAATCCGATCACTCATCCTCTGCCTGATCTGCAAAAACATCGAAGACTTCATGTTTCCCTTATAAATAGGGACACCTAAGTACGTGAACGGGAAAGTGCCACGCTGAAAACTGCCAACTTGAAGAATTCCACGGGCCCATCTGTCATGTCTCTCGCTGAGGAAGAAGCTGCTCTTCTCCACATTCACCTTCTGACCCGACACAGCAGCATACTCCTCAAGACAGCCCAGAAGTCTCCTCATAGCAGGCCTGCTCGCCTTAGTGAAGATAATGATATAAGGTTTATGTTTTAATTTAGGGTTTAGGGTTTAGAAATTAGAATTTTGGGTTTAGGGGTTAGCTTAGGGTTATTAGTGTTTAAGGATTAGAGTTTAGGGTTTATAGATTAGCTATTAGGTTTACTTTAGGGTTTAGGTTTTTGCTTAAGGTTTGGGTTATGGTTTAGGATTTAGGATATAGGGTTTAGGGTTTAGTTTTTGGAATTAAGATTTAGGATTTTGGGTTTAGGGTTTAGGTTTGTGTTTCAGGTTTAGCGTTTACTTTATAGTTTAATTTAGGGTTTAAAGTTCAGTTTGGGGTTTGGGGATTAGATTTGCGTTTCGGCTGTAAGGTTTAGAATTTAGTTTAGGGTTTAGTGTGTAGGGTTTTTTTTTTTAAATCAAAACACCTTGGAGGATGGGGAGTTAGGCAGCCTCCCAGCCCGTATATAACCAATGAAAACTAACAATGTCAATACAAGATTTGGGCCCAAAAGTGACCCGCCATCCAAATAAGAAGCAACAAATCTACAAAAGAAAGAATGCAAACCCATGCCCACAAATGGAAATAAATCACCAAAAGGAGAAAATAAGGAGAAAATGAAAAATAAAACATGAAATAACGGACCTATCTATAACGGAATATGAAGTTAGGAAAACTATGTTGGTCCATCCTAACAAGTGCCACAAGATATCTCGTCTTCATCATCAAATCATATACCATCATACCCGGGATCTGGGTCCCCAGCCAGGCCAAAAAATCAGCAGCCCAGTTTCCTTCCTTGTGTATGTGAGAGAAACGAGACTTAATCTGCCGAAGAAGAAGTCTAATCGCCGTCACTATGTGTCACAATTGGGCTGCACCATGTCTCCTTAAAGTGAGCAAAGAGAGAACAACAACAACATCCATGTCGATCCAAAGCTGACAAGGGCGTACTGAAGGCTGCAAGCAAGGCACCTGTGTGATCACGTATTAGGCCTACACCCGCCGCCCTCTGCGTGCTCCTATCGAATGAGCCATCTATGTCCAACTTCACCCATGGTGCCTCCGGCGACTGCCAGAGAACCATGAGTGATTTGAGAACCCTCCTGACCGGCTCGGCCGCTGGCATAAAGTCAACTTGGGGACGACAGTCTCTCTAGTCAGCCAAATGCAGCTTTCCAGAGGCGACCAGGACCCTCAGCTAATGAGTAACCTACCAAATAACATGAGAAACATGGAAAGGAATGCCACGATGCTTGAAGTTGTTCTTCTCCGTCGAAATGAACCATGTAATAAGAGACAAGGAAACAATAAACTGATGAGAGTGCTCCGTGCCTGAGGGAATAAGTATCTCTAGGGCCCTAAACTACGTGCAATATCAGTGCTCGTGTGCATATGAGTGCAAACATCAGGGAACCAAGAGGAAAAATGAGTCCATATAGATATCGTCAACTTACTTGACACAAACACATGCATAAGAGACTTAATGTGAGGGAACCGACAACACAAGCATCTAGACGCAAAGGAGATGGAACGAGAATGAACAACGACATCAACAAAAATTTGCCCCAATAACAGCCTCCAAAGGAACACAGAAAAATTTAGCACCAAACAAGAGTTCCAGATCTCACCAAATAGAGGACGCGTTGGAAGCCGCCGCCGAACATACTCTCAAGTAGAAGTCAGAGAGAAATCCCCATGTTTGAAAAGGCTCCATCGAATAAAATCCTTATCCGAAACAGAATCATGCCAAAAATCACACACACGGCAATGGGCGGGACGACTCTCGGTCACGCGAAGACCGGATAGGGGAAGATCCCCATGCCAGACATCATCCCAAAAGTCCACCTGACCACTCCTGAGAGACCAACGAATATGGGCATGTGCAAGACCAGAATGCAACAAACGTCTCCGAATACGACTATCATGCACAGAGAAAGCAACATGCAAATGGGAAGTACCACAATAGTGCTTCCCCCACAAATACCTGGACCAAAGGGAATCCCGAGCTTGAAAGCGCCACCAAAGCTTATAGCTGTAGGCCAACACGAGGTCCGAGAGACGGCGAATGCCAAGATCACCCTCATCTCTAGGCAAATAGATCTGCTTCCAACTGACCCAATGCATCTTCCCCTGCTCCCCGATGGAGACCCAAAGGAATCTAACCATGATCTGCTCAAGCTCCTGAAGCACAACCCCATACGGCTCCATAACCTGGAGGATGTGGAGGGGGATGGTCGAAAGCTTGCTCTTGATTAGAGCAAGACGACCTCCAAAAGTGAGATGGCGATGAGACCAGCTATGAATGTGGTCACTCATCCTCTTTCGGAGCTTGAAGAACATAGACAACTTCAGGTTCCCCTTATAAGTAGGGACACCTAAGTATGTGAAAGGTAGGGAGCCACGCTGAAATCTCCCAACCTGTAGAATGCCTCGAGCCCACCTATGATGATTCTCACTAAGGAAGAAGCTGCTCTTCTCCATATTCACCTTCTGACCTGAAACAGCAGCATACTCCTCCTCAAGGCACTCCATAAGTCTCCTCATAGCCGACCTGCTTGCCTTAGTGAAGATAATGATATCATCTGCATAGGACGTGAGAAATAGGGAAGTCATGAAGCCTCGTGTGAAAAATCATGTTGTGACGAGACATAATCAATCTTTCAAGAGACCGAGAGAGGCAGTCAGTCAGCAGCTAGAGCAAACAAAGATGGCGAAATGGGAGTGCCTTGTCTGAGACATCTCGAGGAGGGGAAGAAACCGGCAAGGGCACCATTCACCAGAATAGAGAACCAATAATGCCTCACACATCTCTCAATGAAGCCCAACCACCTCGGCGGGAAGCCCATCTGCTCAAGCACTCTAAGAAGAAAAGGCCACTGAAATCTATCATATGCCTTCGCCATGTCCAGCTTCAGAGCAATATTCGGGGCCCCCGATTTCTCCTGTAAATCATGAATCAACTCCTGAGCAAGAAGAACATTGTCACTCAGCAATCTACCCTAGACAAAACCACTCTTTTTCGGCCAAACACAAAGTCAAGATCTTGGAGATGATCTTGTTGGTGACATTGCAAAGGCTGATAGGTCTGTAATTCGCCCATGTGACCAGAGACGACTTCTTTAGGATCAATATGATCGAAGTAGCCGTAAAGCTCTTGGGCATGGGCAAGCCAACAAAGAAATCCTCCACAGCAGCTATGACATCAGCACCAACAGTACCACAGCAGCTTTGAAAGAATAAGGAGGAGAACCCACCCATCCGGTTCAGAAGTATTGTCCCCACAAATGCCAAGCACAACCTCTCTGACCTCAACAGCATTTGGCTTCTCGCACAAAGCATCCAAATCCACAGACGACGGCAACTGCTGCAGACAATCAAGATCTGGAGGACGCAACTAAGGGATATCCGATGTGAGATGGTTCTGAAAGAACCTACATGCTCCCAAATGTCAGTCTCCTCAGTAATGACCAGCTCCCCATCACGAATAGAATGACTCCGAGATCAAACCATCTTCTTTTCACCCAACTCTAAAAGAACTTGGAGTTGCGCTCCTCCTCCGTAACCTAGCAACTGACATCCTTCTGTCTCTAGAAATCTTTCTCCATCTTGATTGTCAGAGCGTGATCCGCCACACACCTATTCAGAGTTGAACGTGAAAAAGGAGTGGGAGATGCGTTATAGGAAGTTTGTGCCTCAAGAACCGCTTCCTCATCATCCCTAATCCTATAAAAAATATAGCCAAACATATCTCTATTTCATCCCTTGAGGAACAATTTCATATGTTTTAGCTTGAACTGCAGATTGAGCATCCCCTAAAAACCAGTCGGCGCCTCCCAGATATGAGCCACCTCTGAGCGAAAATTATGATGCCTAACCCACATGTTCTAGTACCTGAACTAAGATTTGTGAATCTCAGTTGAGAACTGATATCTCACCAACAAAGGACCATGATCTGATTGAATGCGATGCAAATGAGTAAACCGGGTAACCGCAAAAACCGAAGTCTAGTGCTCACCCAACAGGATTTGATCAAACCTCTCACGCAATCCAGCACACTCCCAAGTGAAGGCGGGACTGTCAAAACTAGGATCACACAACTGACAATCAGAAATAGCATCCGAAAAATCAATCATCTCCCCATGCCGATCCCCAACACTCCCTTGTCTATCATCCTCAAAAAAAAATTGAAGTCACCACCCACTAACCACGGATGTCCCTCAAATGAAACAGATAGATCCCTCAACTTCTCCCACAAAATATCTCTCTCCTCCCGACTGCACTTGGCATAAACCACCGATAGAAACAGAGGGTGAGAAAAGATCGTCGCAGACAGGCGAACATGAAGCAACTGATCCGAGTCATCAACAACCTCAACCTGAATATCCCTCTGAGAAAAAATTCAAATCTTACTGCTAGTGTTCGAAGCCCTGAAGGGATGCCAAACTGCCTCCCATAGAAGTCAGGATGAGGAGAAGTCTGGGGTTCAAGCACCGCAGCGAAAGAAAGATAATGTTGAGCAATCAAATTCTTGAAATGACACTGAGACCCTAAGTTAGCAATCCCCTGCGCATTCCAAAATCATAAAATTTGCTGAGATGGGGAACAAATCAGGCAATCCCTACTTCCCAGGAGAGATCGACCCGCATCTATCTCCGAACGGCCACGACTGTGACGCCGTGATGTGCGCCAACTAGTAGTATGTCGAGCATCCTTACTCTGCAACTGGTCCTGATGAATCTGATGAGCCTGGGCCCCCTCAGAGGATGAAGGGCTTGAGTATCTCTCATGGGGGTATGAAATCGGAACATCCGCTATGGGGGTCTGTTCATCAACTCTAGTAGTCTGAGGAAAATGCTCAAAGGGCGCACTATATCTGTGGAAATTCTTCTTCTCTGGTCTGTTCCTTATCCCAAATGCATAGCACGCATCCTGAGTGTGCCAAACATGTCTGCAGTCAGAGCAGTAATGTGGGATCTTACCCCACACTATCTTCTGTGTAACCTGAATCCCCGCAAGATCAAGACATATCTGTTGGTCCCGAAAGAGCAAGGTTTGGTGTATGGGGGGGGAATACACCAAATGCAAGCTTTTCAGTTTACTTGACTATTTCAATCAGAGAGATGTGAGCTTTCTGGATTACAGATTGCTCTAGATGATAGAACACTATGATTTTCTAATCAATTAAGTTCTATCCAAGTAAGATCTCTCACGTGAGATAAACAAAGCAGAAAGCAAGTGTGAACTTGATTCTAAACAATGTTTTGTGTGCGGAATAATGGTGGACTTAGTCGGTGCTCTTGTTAAGAAAATCTTTTGAAAATTTAATCGAGTATTTAGAGGTGAATTAAGAATGCAGATTTGAATGAGTATGATAGATGCAGAATAAAAACAACTGAATATAAAGGCAGAATTTAAATGGCACAGTTATTTTTACGTGGTTCGGGAAACCCCCTACGTCCGCGGTCTAATCCAAACTGGATTAGATATCCACTACTAGGATACTCTTCTTATTTAACCTCGCTGAGAACGAGCCACAAGTTCCAATTACAAACCTTATTGAAACTTATGCACGAATAAGGGTCGTGTCCCTTTACAACTTACAGAAAACTACTGTAAACAGGTTATCTTCACGTTAATCCACTAGAAAACTACTAGCTAGTAAAGATCTCCTTCTTCTCTCGATAAGACAGACTTGAATCGAGGTGTGATTGCGATCACGAACGGTTTGAAGCTTTTGTCTGATTTGGAGATAGAATGCTTGAGAATATTTCTGCAGTATATCGCTTGTGTCTATTCAGACTTTTAAACTTCAAACATATATAGGCTCTGATTTTGAAATTCTAGCCGTTTGTTGATTGACTTGATTTGATTTGTGGATTGCCAATCAGTCATAACTCTTCTTTCCTTGTAGAGTTGTTGATTGAATCTTCTGTGATTGGTAAGCAGATCATCTGTGATTGCTTTCCTTCTTCATGTCAATCGGTGATTCAGTTTCTATTTCTTCAATGGAAAGTCTTTAATGCTTCTTTGACAGATTTGGTTCTGCTCTTTCTGGTTTGCTTCTGACCTTCTGGTTGTGTTCTCTCTGGTCTAGTGACTTTCTGGTTGAGTATAGACTTAGACATTTTCTGGTTGAGGTACTTTCTGGTAGAAGTACTTTCTGGTTGAAGTACTTTTCTGGTCGAAGCATTTTCTATCTTTCTGCCTGAAGCTTTTCTGGTTCAACTTTCTGTTAAAGTTGACTAGCTTCATCTTCTGTTTGAGACTTTCTGATTAGCGTTCTTGTCTTGAGACTTGCTGGTTTAGCATTCTGTCTTAAGACTTGCTGGTTTAGCATTCTGTCTTAAGACTTGCTGGTTTAGCATTCTGTCTTAAGACTTGCTGGTTTAGCATTCTGTCTTAAGACTAAGCCTTCTGCTCCAGCCTTCTGCTTGAGACTGGCTGGTTTTAGTATCTGTCTTAGACAACTTCTATCCTTCTGTTTGAAGCTTCGACTATCTGTTATTCTAAAACCAAAAACAAAGGGTACAGAACATGTATTATACCAAGTGTGTTTTGAAGAAGCATCATCAAAACTTGGAATATTTTATGGGGTTCCCAACAATATCTCAATCGGTGGAGGCTTGGTGATATCAATTTCAACACAAATCTTGGCATACGATAATCTCGATTGTGTGGCTGTATCACGGTCAACCTGTATGTGTGTATCAAGAAGACTACCAATAAATAACATATAGATCACTCATATCATACAAATGAATAGGTAATCCAAACTAGTTAAACCAAATAGCAACATAGGAGTTTCAAAAGATGGATTAAACTTAGGAGTCCATTTAAAAACATGCATAGGATGACGCTCAATATACCATATAGGGGAAGCATTAGGACCATTCAACAGTTTAGCATAATCAGACTCATCAGACAATTGTATTAAAATATGCTTCGCATTAATGAATTTCCAAGAGAGAGAGCCATTCAGTTTGATGTTACCTAAAGCCTTATCGATATTGTGGGAAGTAGGGATGGAGTGCGATAATTTTCCAACCAAGGCTCGTCCAACCTGACCTGCAGGAGAAGCAATATCAGCTGAATCCAAAGAGATTAACAACATACCTTCACGCTCTTCGGGTTGTCTCATGGAAGCAAATGTAGTCGATTGGAATGTAACTGGGCCCGTCGGGTTAGGTGCTACACGCACTTTGTCCGCCGTTGTCATTTTTTGAGAAAACCGTGAGGATTGGGCTATATGGTTATTAGATTGGCAATAGTGGTCTTGGGGTGGGGTAAAAATGTGTGGGGAGATGTTGATTGTGATCGGGTAAGATGGTCTCGGTAAAGGTAGAAATAGAGATGGTGGGTTTGGGTAGAATAGAGTTGGATTGGGCCAAAAGATGGAAGGATTGGAGGTTAAGAGTGTCCAATTGAGAGTGTTTGGCTTGGGATGAGGCTGAGAGATTGGTGATAGGGGGCTGGTCGGCGATTGAAGGGGAGAGTTGTGCGTGATTTTAGGCTTGGGAATGGGCTGTATGAGAAGTAATTGTGAGATGGATTTGGAAGGTGAGCTTGGGCAGTGTGGGAGTGGGTTTGGGCTGCTTGGTGAGTAATTTTGGGTTGATCATGGGTTTTATTGGGAATATTAGATAGGAGGGTTTGGGCTACAGAATAATTATCATGGGTTATAGGGGAGTTGGGTTGGGAAATATCTAAGAATTTAGGCTGTTTGAAAATAGATGGGTCGGTTGGGTCTCAATTTGATCAAGGAGCACGACAGATTGGTTTGTGGAGAGAAGTGTTTGGGCCACTGAACATGAATTCAAATTCCCCACCTCTTTATTTTTTGCCACCTTCACAGTTATGTTACCATAATTACTTTCCATATTATTAGCAACAAGAACTCCAACGTTGATCTCCTTAGCACCTTCTTGATTGTTATCCACGCCAATATCAACCTTCTCATAATCATGTTCCACAAAAATAACAATATTATGTCCCAGTGATCTACTTTCCAAACCATCATCTGACATCACAGCCTTTTCCATAATCTCATCCCATGATCTATTAGAAATTGATATTGAGCCCATTTCTCCTTAAAAAGGCATTATTAAGGGGAGGGAAAACCTCACCTTATATTTAGGTTCTAGATACCATCCCTCACCAATGTAGGACAATTTTAACATGATTGTTTCTGCATGAACCTGGTCTTGTTTTCGTCCAGGTGAGAGAGCGACGACGACCTACGAAGAGGGCTCTCATCTCCCTGAGCAACCACACCCTCCGCCGTTGACGTAAATTGGTGTTTTGATTTCTCAGCCCCCGTATCACCCATAGTACGATCAAGATCATTAAGAACCTGAGCATGGATTGGTATCATCAAAAGCTACGGAAGGATCCTTCTCTTGCATGTTCTCAAGCGCCAGGTCATGCATATGCTCCTCCGCCATCGAAGTAACATCATAATGGCCATCGTAAAGAACCAAAGATTACTCCGGTCCCACCATCTAAAGTGGCGTGACTATAAGTGGTTCCTCAGATTTCTCAAGTCATTGGAAGATGTGCCAATACTCATTAGATGACTCCTTCAACCGACGAGATTCTTCCACATCAGCATAACTTTGAGTCCAGTTCGAACATTCACGTTTCAGGATGACGACGCCTCTCCACCACTTCTTTCTTCCTCATGGAAGTCCAACCATGCGAGAACTTAGGGAGTGAATGGATGTGATCTGTTAGTACCTCCACTTGCAAATCCATAGACGTGTTTTTTCTGCAGCATTTCACCTTTGGGCTTGTTCATTTCCTTGGGCATCTGATGATTCCACTCTCTTAGCAACAATTAGCACTGGATGTAGCAGTACCATGGGAGGCAGAATGAAATCGAAGAAACTTCGTCCTACTGCTCTCCACTGTCTCATCCGGCGGCAGATTCGCCATGTATACAATAACTCCGATGACTCACACTTGAAACCCCAGACTGAACACAAAACACCCAAAAAAGACAAAAATCACCACCAGATCGAACGAACGGGAAACTAGAATGAGAAAAACCGAAGGAAAAACACAGAATTAAAACGAAAATCATGTAAAATATGCAAAGGAAGGCAAAAATCTACATGAACTTAATGAAGTGTGTGTAAAAAAAGAGTGAAAAAAGTTTGTGAGAGGGTAGAGCGTTTTCTCTAGAGAGAGAAAGCTCGCGTGTGGGATTTTTTTTGGTTTGGTTTAGGAGGTTTAGTGTGTAGGGTTGTGGGTTTGTGGTTTAGTTTAGGGATTAGGGTATAGGTTTAGGGTTTAGGATTTTATGGTACGGTTTAGGGTTTAGGTTATAGTTTAAGGTTTAGGGTTTTGGTTTAGTTTAAGGTTTATGTTTTAGTTTAGGGTTTAGGTTTTAGTTTAGGAATTGGGATTTAGGGTTTATGGTTGAGCTTAGGGTTTTAGTGTTTAAGGATTAGGGTTTAGGGTTTAGAGTTTAGAGATTAGGTTTAGTTTAGGATTTAGCTTTCTTTAGCTTATGGTTTGGGTTATGATTTAGGATTTAGGGTTTAAGGTTTAGTTTAGGAATTAGGAGGTAGGGTTTATGGTTTAGTTAAGGATTTAGGGTTTAGGATTTATGGTTTAGGCTTTGGGATTTAAGATTAAGGATTTAAGGTTTAGGGTTTAGGTTTAGTTTTGGGTATAGAGTTTAGGTTTAGTTTAGGGTTTAGGGCTTAGTTTATGGTTTAGGGTTATGGTTTAAAGTTAAGTTTAGTCAAACCGTAGATTGAGAATAGATTAGAAGTTTTCAAGGTCACACAGAAGGATATCAAGGAGATCCATTGGAGATGATTGTTGTTTGTTGCTAACGATTCAAATCGTCTCTCCGCAAGTGAATGACTAGGTAAGGAGATTGGTAACTTTCGCAATTTAATTCTCCTATGTGGTATTATGTGTGTGAATTAAATTATTTATATAATATATTAAACTCGTGGATCCTGCGCATTTACGAACCCTCATACGAATTCTATCAAGGACTTAGGGTTTAGGATTTGGGGTTTAGGGTTTAGGATTTAGGGTTTAGGGTATGGGATTTAGGGTTTAGAGTTTCGGTTTAGGGTT
>JAPKLX010000584.1:39952-87669 GCA_026898415.1 Leonotis leonurus
ACTTTAGGGTTCCCAACAATTTCCCCCTTGTTGATGATGTCGAAACCACACTTTACAAGAAATCCTATCAGGTAATACAGAACGATCTGGTCTGGTTTTCCAGATTGTTGTTAGCACGTTATTAATGTTTATAACGTTTTAGGATAGTTTATATGTGTTCTGGACAATGAGTTGTTGTCATCAGAAAACCCAAAATGGATTTCATATATTGATAAGAAGACAAGAGAGGTTACAGATAGACAGAACAGAACATAAGAAAAGGCAGATCATAAGATATAAGAAATAAGACTGCTATCTGCTTTTTCTTCTCTCCTCTTGTTGCTTCTTCATCTTTGCTCTGGTCTCATCAGATATCAGTTGGACACTCTCGTATACTCCCTCTCTTACCCTTATGTAATCTGGGTCTTCAGCATCCACCTTATACCCTCTGTTTTCTGCTAATTGGTTTATGAAGTTCAGCAGAAAGGTTTTGTCCGGAAGGTCTGTCCCAGGGATGGTAGGACAGGTTCTGAACTCCCTTTCTGGAGCAGTTATCTGAATTTGAGCTTTTGCGGCAGCAGTTCTGATCTCTTCCACCAGATCCCTTGCATCGTTCTGCTCAAGGTATAAGTTGAAAGCTTCATTTGGTGACCCCTCACAGTAGAGAGGTTCCTTGAGGAAATAACGGCACATGATGAATCCATACTTCAGTCCTTCAAATCCCTCCTTCAGATGATCTGGGACCCAGTTGGTCTCTCCCTGTTTTATCAGCGATTTGCGTATGGGAGCAGATGAAAACCAGCTGGATCCTGCTCTTTTTCTTTTCTTGGAGGGTTGAGACTGGCTCGAGCTTGGAGTAAATGTCTTCTGGGCTTGGAATGTGGGAGAGCTGGCTGGTTTCTTTGCAGTGGATGCACCAGATCCAGACAAGCTCTTCTGTTTGACTTGTGCTGCTGGCTCTTTCTTCTTCTCCTGTGCAGCAGATGGCAGCTTTTTCTTCCCAATTCCTTCCCCCTTTTCGACATCATCAATAAAAGATTGAATGAATGTCTTGAGGGAGGTGACCTCGTTCTTCAGCTCTGCGACCTCCTTGTCAGATTCAAGTCTGCTAGATAGTAGCGATGTAATGTTGAGATTGGAGTCGTTGATCTGTTTCTGAAGAGAGGCTTTTGAGTTGATCAGATCAGCTTTGAGCTCTTCTTGATCGCCCTTGATGTCAGCAGTTTCATCAAAATAAGACTTGATGAGAGTTGATGAGGGGTACTGCAGGTCGCGTAACTTCCTTTCCACAAAAGTTTTGCCGTCAGATTCGAACTGTCGGAGCAGTGATCTGGTGTATGTGTTTGCTTCTTTGACTATGTCTGCTGTGAGACCATCAGTCTGCTCCTGGACAATGGCATGTACCATGTCTTTCTCTTTGGCTGCAAAGGCACTGATGATTTTGTACATCTCCTTCACTTTGAATTCTGTAGAAAACAGATTCTGATCAATCTGTGCCTTACGTTCTTCAGCTGCAGCACGATCATCATCCATTTTCTTGCTGATCTCTTCAATCTTCTGTCTGCAGATTCGCCTCAGATCAGAATCGACCGTATTGACCTGAGCTTGCAGGTGGTCGTTGAACTCTGTTAGTATGCGTGTGGCTTCGTCTTGGACTGTGGTCAGTGTGCCGTACATGTACTGATCTACCTTCTTGGAAATGAGATCTTTAACTTGGATATGAGATAGAGATTGATGTTGTTCCATCAATATATCTTCCAAGGTGAATGTCTGCACATGTACATTCTGTGCAGCTGCAACAGCAGGAGTGATGATTCCATTTGTAAGCTCGCCACCGATGGTCTGACCAAGGTGTTCTTCCTCTGCTGATGCAGGTTCTTCCACAGTTGGTGCAGGTGGGGTAGTGATCTGCACACCAGTGTCAGTCATGACCTGGTCTGGTGCAGGTTCTGCTATTGCTGCACCCTGTTGGTGAGCAGCAGATGGAATCTCAGTTTCGTCTTCATCAACTACACTGTTGTAGAAATCCAGCTTACCAGCTTTCTCATAGATTTCTCTCAAATTAATCTGCAGCTTCTGAGCTTCTAGCTGAGCTAATGCAAGGATGGATTGAGAGAAGCTTCCTCTTAGCTCAGTAACAGATGAGACTTCAAAGATATTCAACAGGGTGGCTTCCTCTGCCTTGAGCTGGTCAATTGATCTAATTTTAAGCAGAGCAGCTAAGACATAGAACTCCTTGTCTTTGATCAGCAGCAGCAATTTGACCCTCTTAGCTGCATCATAGCTCTCAGGCGTGAGCTGAATGCCTGGAAATATGCTGAGAACAGCTCGGTCTACCTCTGCTTCAATCATGTTCACTACTGATTGAGCTGTTTTATTCTCCACATCTTCATCTGAAGACTCAATTGCTTCTTCATCTTCTTCATTGATTTGTTCTAGAGGTTCAGCAGAAGAGGAGCTAATCGTGTGAGCTGGGGAGACATCCCTGGGCTGATCTGGGTGTACTGTTGACAGAGGTTCCACATCTTCTGGTTCATCAACCAGCACTACCACTTCTTCCTCCTCAACCTCCTGTTGAGGGAGTGCAGATTCTTGTGCTGGTTCTGGGCTTCGTTCTGTATCAGCCAATTTTTGAAGCTTTCGTCGTTTACTTTTTGGTGGTTGAGCTGCTGTAGATATGTCAGTTTCAACCGAGCTGGCTCTCCTGGTTGTTCTCTTGGTAGGAGTTCTCTCTGATTGCTTCTCCTTGGTTGCTTGAGATTTTGTGGATCGATCTGCTGGACCAGAAGGAGGAATCCAGATAGGATTTGAACTCCCCATTTCCATCAGAGCGTTGAAGACTACATGGTCTTTAGCTCTGGCAATCAGATTTGCTGAAATGCCCATCGACATTTCTATCTGATGCTGGTCCTTGGGAAAGTGTTGCCTGGTGTTGAATTCAACTGTGGTATCCCACTGATGTTGGGGAAAGAAGGATGTAAGCATAAAGCTTATTTTGGTTGAATGTCTCAGGCTGCTCCTTTTTACTTCGATCCCAGGGGAGCTGCCTTTCACAGGTACGATCATCTTAGCCTCCTTTGCTAAGAGATCGTATAAGATCCTGCTCCAGTTGACAGGTAGATTGAGAACCACTGCTGCTAATATCTTGAATTTTTCAGGAGTAACCTGGTCATAAGACCCGTTGTGGTTAAGGAAAATTCGCTGTACGAATTCAAACAATATCCTGAATTCTGGCGCGAGAAGTGAGCGAACAAACATTCTGTTTGTGTAATGAATGGGAACAATCATCACCATCTCCACCGCTTCCTGCAGCTGTTCTGCAGTTATTTCTCCCAGTTCCAAACCCTCATCCTTTACTTTATAAGCTGCATTTATGATGTTAATGACATTGTAGGAAGTATTGCTGATAGTACTTCCTTTGCTCACCCTGATGGTGGCCTCATCTCTACCTTTCTCTCCCTGCCATGAGAGGTAGAATGCTGCAACATCCTTAGGAAGGAAGTGCATGGGGTAGGAAGTGATAATATTGTAGAATCCTACATAGAACACAGTAGTATATATGTGAACACTATTCTTCCATCAGTGAAGTATAAGTGCCACAAAGTCAATTTATCCAGTTTTAACAATTAATATCACACAGAGAAAAACATGTGCAAATAGGCAGTTTGACCAAAAGAATTTTGAAAGATAATGAAGAACAAATCAGAAATGACAACAAATAAGGATAGAAGCGAGAAACCTTTGCATTGACGAACCAGGTCAAATGCCTTATCAAGTTTATGAAACCCGAAGGTATCAAGAACCGCGAAAAGGTCTTGGTGAATATAAGGTTTCAGAAAACTTGCTTGCTCGAGGAAAATAGAAGATTTTGGTGCCATTTTTGCTAAAGAACAGAGTTTTTGCGAAGGAAGAGAGAACTTTGGAAGAGCAGAAAAATTTTCTAAGTGTTTGAGAAAGTTTGTAAGTGTAAGTGATACACAAAACGCCTTATCAGTTTATATACACGAAAGAGAAGATAAGAGTAGTAATAAGATATTCAGAAATCCTTCCCTTTTTCAGCTTTCCCGCCTTTCCATATACTAGGTTTTCAACCCATAGTCGTTTCTCTTGAACGTGTGATGCACGCGCTATAAATGAACAGTTGTGATATGGCGCGTTATCTTTGTTGCAGGCTTTTGTCTCCCTTTTTCTTGATTTGGTATATATATTCTCGATCACGTCTCCCAATTACTGTAAGTAATCATCATAAAATAAAAGATTTTGATATCTAATGTCAGAAAATAGATAGTTAGTCGCCATATATAGTTGACCTTTCCCCCTTAACCAAGTAATATAATAGATAATAGAAATATTAATTCCATATCCACGTGGCATTGGGTAATCTGGTAGAGGTCAATCTCCTTTTATGGTAAGACTCTCAATCTGGTTGATCATTCGTAAACCACATTCTGGTTGAACTTTCTGTTAAAATTGACTAGCTTCACTTTGAGACTTGCTGGTTTGAGACTCTTTGGTTAGCATTCTGTTTTGAGACTTGCTGGTTTTGAGACTCTCTGGTTTAGCATTCTGTCTCTGGTCAATCTGGTTGCTTTCTTTTAGTAATTCCCGGTTGAAATTTATTCAATCTGTATTAACGTGTGTATTAGTGATCTGGTGTAAGTTCCCTGTTGGAATTTCTAGTGATCTGGATCTTATTATTCTGGACCATGATGATCTGGTTTTGATTCCATGCTAGGAGGTAGAGATTGATCTGGTTTATGTCAATCTGTTCTTATCTTCAAGATTCAATAGACCAAGTTTTCCACAGAGCATCTTAAATCTTTCTTCTGGTAATGCCTTAGTGAGAATATCTGCTCTCTGAATCTCAGTGTGTATCTTCTCAATCTGTACATGTTTTCTCTCAACATGGTCTCTTATAAAGTGATGTCGTACATCCACATGTTTGCATCTGGTATGCAAAACAGGATTCTGTGTGATTGCTATAGCACTTGAGCTGTCACAGAAAATTGGTATTTCCTTGACATCAATCTCGTAGTCTTTAAGCTGTTGTCTTAACCATAGTATTTGAGCACAACAACTTCCAGCTGCCATATATTCTGCTTCTGTAGTTGAAGTGGCAACCGATGTCTGTTTCTTTGAGAACCAAGAAATAAGTTTATTTCCCAGAAACTGACATGTACCAGATGTTGACTTTCTGTCCAGTTTACATCCAGCGTAGTCTGAGTCAGTATATCCAGTTAGCTCAAAGTTGTCTTCACATGGATACCATAATCCTATATGAGCTGTTCCCTTAAGATATCTTAGTATCTTCTTAGCTGCTTCCATGTGAGACTCTTTGGGGTTTGCTTGATATCTAGCGCATACTCCTACTGCAAAAGTGATGTCCGGTCGACTTGCAGTTAGATAGAGTAATGATCCTATGATCCCTCTGTATTGTGTGATGTTAGCTGGTTTTCCCTCGGGATCTGGATCAATTTTCCCATTGGTCTGCATTGGGATTTTCACTGGATTACTGTCTTTTAATCCAAAATTGGTCAGCAGATCGTTGATGTATTTTGTCTGATTAATAAAGATACCATCTGGTAATTGCTTGACCTGCAAACCTAAAAAGAAACTCATTTCTCCCATCATGGACATTTGATACTTATATTTCATAAGTTCAGCAAATTTGTCACACAGATAGGTAGATTGAGATCCAAAAATGATATCATCTACATAGATCTGGACTAAGAGAATGTTTTCTTTGACTTTGATGATGAACAAAGTCTTGTCAACAGATCCTCTTCTAAATCCAGATTCCAGTAGGAAGGTTGATAAGGTCTCATACCAAGCTCTGGGAGCTTGTTTCAGACCATAGACTGCCTTAGCCAGTCTGTATACTTTCTGATCTGGATCTGCTTCTTCAAATCCAGGTGGCTGTTCCACATATACTTCTTCTTCAAGAATACCATTGAGGAAGGCACTTTTGACATCCATCTGGTATACCTTGAACCGTTTGTGAGCAGCATATGCTAGGAATAGCCGTATAGCTTCTAATCTGGCTACTGGAGCGAATGTTTCATCAAAATCAATGCCTTCTTGTTGATTATAGCCTTTAGCTACTAATCTGGCTTTGTTTCTGACTACTTCACCATTCTCATCCCGTTTGTTCTTGAACACCCATTTTACACCTATTACTCCTTGGTGTTTGGGTCTGTCCACGAGATACCAGACTTCATTTCTTTTGAACTCATTGAGTTCTTCTTGCATTGCTGTTATCCAATCTGCATCTTGAAGTGCTTCATAAGCATCAGATGGCTCCATGCGAGAGAGGTAACAGCTCAACAATGCACTTTCTCCATGCATTCTTCTGGTCTTCACACGATCTGATGGGTTCCCAACGATCTGTTCTGGTGGATGATCTTGTATCCATCTTCTTCTCCTGGTCATTTCTTCATCAGATAACTCAGGATCCGGTTGATCTGTTGGTTCCTCAAATTCAGGGTGTGTTGTTGATGTAGCATGAAATGGATTCTCATCTGGGCTTTCCTCTGGATGTTGATTATCATTTGTAGTAACTGTATCATTATTCTCTGTTGATGATCTGTTTTCATCCAGATTGGATAGTGATATTCCCCCTTGCTGCATGATCTCCTCAGCAACAGGTTGAGTGATAACTTCTTCATCTTCACTCTTTGAATTCCAGATAAGAATATCTTCCAGTAATAAATCATTCATCTTTCTGGTTGTCACCTGATTGTCTGTCTGCTTTTCATCTGGTGATCTGTACTCAACAATAGACTCATCAAAAACAACATGAGGTGTTACTTCCACAATATGAGAATTCTTATTGTAAACTCGATAAGATTTACTGACATCAGAATATCCCAAAAATATTCCAGGGTCAGTTTTGCTATCAAAAGTTTTCAACTGAGTTTTCCCATTATTGTGTATGTAACATAAACAGCCAAAAGTTCTAAAGTAGGAGATCTTAGGCTTTCTGTTGTTCCATATTTCATATGGAGTCTTTCCATGTCTGAGTGTGTTGGATGATCTGTTTTGCGTATAGCAGGCAGTGTAGATGGCTTCTGCCCAGAATTTCTTTGGTAGATTGGTCGAGTTGAGCATTGTACGTGCTGCTTCTTTGAGTGATCTGTTTCTCCTTTCAACAACTCCATTCTGTTGAGGAGTTCGAGCAGCAGACGTTTGATGAGTGATTCCCATCTTGTTGCAATATGCTTCAATCTTCTGGTTGAGAAATTCTGTTCCTCGATCTGTTCTGATAGAGGTTATACTCATCTCTTTCTGCTTAGTGATCTTGTGTAGAAAATCAGGGAGCTTGTCTAGAGTCTCTTTCTTCTTCAACAGAAAGATAACCCACGTGAATCTTGAGTAGTCATCTATGATTACTAATGTGTACTTTCTCCCATTGATACTTAGTGGTTTGACTGGTCCAAACAGATCAAGGTGTAACAGCTCTAGTATTCTTGATGTTGAGTGAGCTGCTTTGCTCGTGAAGGTTGATCTGGTTTGTTTTCCAGCTTGACAAGCGTCACATATGTGATCTTTATCATACACCTGATCTGGTAGTCCTTCTACTAATCTTTCCTTGGCAATACTGTTGATTGATTTGAAATTAAGATGACTTAATCTCTTATGCCATAACCAGCTTGTTTCTGATACAGTCTTAGTGACTAGGCAGGTCTCGATCTGGTTTGTCCACTGGACAATATATAACCTATCCTGCAGTTTACCGGTAAGGAGTATTTCATCTCCTTCCTTGTTCTTCACCAGACAGTTGTTAGTATAAAAAACAATCTGATTACCATTAGCACAAAACTGACTTACAGAAAACAGATTGTGACTAAGACCCTCTACGTATGACACATTTGTGATAGTAGTCTTGCCTACTCTGATGTTTCCATACCCTCTGGTATACCCTTTTGAGTTACATCCAAAAGTGACCTGTGGGCCTGGTTTCTCTATGTAATCTGTCAGTAGATTCTTGTCACAAGTCATGTGTTTTGAGCAACCGCTATCTATAATCCAGATAGTTCCTCTAGCTATCTTGCTTCTTCTTGCAGTTCTTTGATCCTGCAATTAATCAAACTTAGCTACCCTTTCAACGCTTGGGTGCTTGATTATTAGTAAACAATCTTTTTCGAATCCAGAACATTCTAGGGTTAGGAACAGCAATATAGCAGGTAATGATATTTCCCTCATTATCTACTTTAGATACAGAGTGTATTTCAGATGGATGAAATCTCTCTATTTTATCATTCTTCAATCCTTTCTTAACTGGTGCTGTCCTGTTGACATTATTGTTGTGGATATGATCTGATTTTGTGTAGTAGGCTGGTTGACCTTTCGATTGATGGTATTGCTTGTTGTCAGTCTGTTTTATGACCATCTTTTGAGGAAGACCTTTCTTGTTTTTCAAGTCTTTCACTTGATCTGGTATTCTCTTCCTTTCTGGTACGAAGCTTATAGTTCCTGAAGATTTTTCTGAGTGACCTGGATATCCCAATCCAGATGTTCCCTTTTGTTGCAGATTGATTAGCAGCTTGGCACGCTCATCACTCTTGTAGATCATTTCTTTTCCTTTCTTGATCTTTTCTTCAGCAACATTGTATCTTGAGATCAGATCCTTAACTTTTGAGTTAAGAGAGTGAATCTCACTGTCTTTGCTCTTGATCTGTTCTTCCAGATCAGTAACTTTGGCAACAAATTTAGTGTTTGCTGTGTTTAAGATCTGCTCAACTTTCTTCAATCTGTCATTCTCTTCAACAACTTCTTTAAACAGTCTTTTGATGCTTGAGTAGCTTTTGAACATCTCATCTATTTCATTCCATGAGTATTCTGCTTGATCTTCACTTTCCTGTTCAAGATTGTTATCATCATCTGAGGAATTTGAGTTGCAAGATTTTACCTCAACTTCATCTAGACCGTTGTCCAAGCCTACATAACATTCATTCCAGCTTTCTTCGTCTTCAGCAATGAAAGCCTCATCATTTTCTGATGAACTGTCTGAGAAATGACTTGAGCTGCTTGAATTCTGTTCAGCTATCATGGCTTTGCGCTCATTTTTAAGCTTTCGATCTCTTTTGGCTCTTAGCTCATCTCTTTGACTTCTGGACAGATCAGGACAATCTGTTTTGAAGTGACCTGTTCTGCCACATTCAAAGCAAGTGTAATCTGTAGAACTTGAGGTCTTTGTTGTTTTAGTAGTCTGCTGTTTAGATTCATTTTTGTCATCAGATTGATCATTATCATACTTCCTGTTGAAGTTCCTTCTGTTATCCTTGTAGAAGCGTCTGTATTTCTTCGATCTGGTTTCCATCTTGTCCATTCGTTTAGCTATCATTGCAAATTCTTTTAAGAGTTTGTCATAGCCTTTCTCTTCATCTGGAGTAACAGACTCAGAAGGATCATCTGGTTTGCTCTTCGCTTTGAAGGCTACCTCTTTGTCCTTCTTTGAACTGTTATCTGCCTTTTTGGACAGATGATCTGGTCCTCGAATTCTTTGAATGTCACATTCATGACCTTCGAGATGATCAAATAAGGCTTCAGTGGACAGATCGTTGAAGTCAGCTCTTAGAGGTTGCATTGCTGCATAGATCTCCCAACTTGGTGGAAGAGCTCTAAGAACTTTCATGTTTTTCTCCCTTTGAGTATACTTGTTCTTTTTGAACGCAGATATCTCTAGGAGAATTCCAGTGAATCTCATCTTCATCTGTTCTATTGTCTCGCCAGGTTTCATTTTGAACTCATCGTATTTGTTGCAGGCTAGAGACAGCTTGTTCTCGATCATCACTTCAGATCCTAAGGCTAGGTCTCTCAAGGCTTCCCACATCTCTTTGGCAGTATCCAGATCTTGGATTTTAGCCAGATGTATGCCTTTGACCGTGCTGGAGATGATCCCTTTGGCAAAATCATCGAGATTTGCCTCTCTCCTTTCTTCAGAGGTGTATTTTCTGGGATCTTTTAATACAGTTTCCTTGACTGCTCCTGTATCTGTGATACGGGTAGTTTCTTCGGTAATTGCCAATGGCCCTTCTTCGATTACTTTCCACATCAAGCAGTGATGGGCTTTGAGACACATTTTAATCCTGAAGCTCCATTCTCTATATCCTTGAATTGAGAATTCTTCGCAAGCCCTGATAACAGAAGACTCCATAACAGACAGTATGCAAGTGAATGAAAAAGGTTTTTCTAGATCTATTCAAGTAGACCACGCAGGTTTTAACCTTGTGAAACAAAACAATGGTCAGTTTGAACCACTGCTCTGATACCACTTGTTGGTCCCGAAAGAGCAAGGTTTGGTGTATGGGGGGCGGGGGGGGAATACACCAAATACTAACTTTTCAGTTTTACTTGACAATTTATAAGAGAGCTCAAGCTATTCTGTATAAGAAATTGCTTGGGATAACTCGCCAGATCGATATACAGATCAATAGCTGGTTAAGTCCAAACAGATTACTCTCTAAGTGTAAACACTTAACAGATAATAAGAGTGATCTTATTACCTCCTGAGTGTAGAGTGAGTGCGGAATAATGGTGGATTAATGATTGCTCTTGTTTTGAAAACCTTTAAGTATTAATCAGATTGTTTAGGAGATTGATTGAGATGCAGATGAATGACAGTGCAGATAGTTAGAATAATGAACAACAGATAATAAAGAATACAGGAATGTAAAGCACACAGTTGTTTAACGTGGTTCGGGAAATCCCTACGTCCACGATCTGGTCAAAACTAGACCAGATTATCCACTACTAGGATACTCTGCTTCTTTATACTCGTGGAGAACGAGTCACAAGTACCAATCACAGCTAGAGTGATACTTATGCACGAATGAAGGGTCGTGTCCCTTTACAACAGATTACCTCTACGTTACCACTAGAAAACTACTAGCTAGCAGGGTGATCTCCTTTCTCTCGACAAGACAGACTTGAATCGAGGTGGTTGGTGTGATGTAGAATCACAAGATGTTGAAGCTCTAAGTCTGGAATACAGAAAACTTGAAGGATAATTGCAGTATAGCTCGTGCGTGTTCTCTTCTTTTCCAGATTGTTGACTTCAACTATATAGGCATTGAATATTGAAATTCTAGCCGTTGTTGATTGGCGTGAGTTAGATGGTATATTGCCAATCAATGATTTCCATCATATCTGTTCTTGCCATATAGGAAAGGTTGACTCAATCTTTGATTTATGGAAATCAGATTTGTTAACGGTCTCTTTCCTTATATGTTTAAATCGTAGATCATCTTTCCAAACCCTGTTGGATGGACTTTGACCTTGACGTGGCAAGTGTATATGATGTGTAGGATGATGTCAGCTAATGGCTTGATGACTCAATCGCTCTGGTTCATCGCTGTAGGCATCGATCTGGTCATCGATCTGGTCGCTGTCTGTTACAGCAGATCGATTCCTCTGGGCGTGAAATCTTGACCTTCATCCTATTCTAAGTTGAAAATGACTTCTATAGGAGCATATCCTTTACATTTTAAGTCATCTCCTAATCTGATACATAACACAGATCGGTCTATCTATAGTGATCTGGTTTTACATGAAGAACAGATTATGTTCTAAACTAGCTAAGTGTGTTTCGAGAAGCCATCATCAACACTAAAACTTTAGGGTTCCCAACAGGCAATATAGAAAGTAAAGAGGAAAAAGCATGACCAGAAGAATTGTGTGAAATAAGTAAATTTATCTAATTGAGGCATTTTAACTTTGATTTTATCAATTGATTCCAGAAAGAGAGTCATTCATGTGAAAAAGTAAATGAGAGTTGCGTTTGGTTGTTGACCAAAAGAAAGCATGGGAAAAAGAATTATCTAATAAATCAACTTTCTATCAGTACACGTGACGCAGCCCGTGCAACCCAAGGTTCATTGATTCCAGACTCGATGTGTGTTCCTGTTGGGCCAATCACAACAGCTTGAGCTAAGAAGTTCAAGGAGAGCTTACTGGGCTTAATCCAAGAAGTATGGGAGCAAGAATTGTCCACGAAAGCCCATTGGAGAGATTGAACCAAGCAGCCCAAGAATAACGAATTTTATTGTGGCGAATGGGCTGAATCTTGACGTTAATTAACTAGCATGGGCTTTGTTGCCTTATAGATAAGTTTTTTTAGTTATTTCCTTATAGATAACCTTTTTAGTTATTTCCTTATAGAGTAGGAGTTATCCGCCTATAAATAGACTTATTATGTATTGGACGAAGGCAGACTTTGATCATTATTCAATTTCATGAGTTTTATTCATCTCTTGAGAGTTTCGAGTTCTTCTTGGTTTTTCCAAGACGAGTTAATAATTCGGCGTATCAACGAGATTACCATCCCTCGTTGTGTGTCATTCATCTTTCCTGAGTTGTTGCGTCAACTATCTCGTTGGGATATAGGCATCATATTGATCTATGTCACTTCTAGGGTTAGAGTTAGAGGTTTTGGGATATTCCATCAATTCAAGTACTATTTTCAATCTTCCGTTTGCGCGTTTGATTCTCCATACCATCAAGAATCGTATCATTTGGTATCAGAGCAAGTTCGTAATTCAGGGTTTGTAATCTAGGTTTAACGTTTGTTATTCACGTCGTGGGTAGCAGTTAGGATTTCGCCTATAAATCCGCATTAAATTTGTTACCATATATTCCGTACGTTCCTTATTATTAGTGATTGGTTACAAAATCTTTCCATACATACCATACCTTTCCATAGGAAGATCATATGGCTACACGCGCTTTATCCATCTTTTTCGGCTAGGACTAACTGATTATAAACTTGTCGCACAAGTTATTTTCATCGTTCGTGAGGTTTTCAGAATCCTCATTAAGTGAGGTTGAAAAAAAAACTGAAGAGTACAGAAATTTTCGGAAATCAGTTTCGTGCAAGTTAGTCCATCCTCATCCTTACCTTGTGTAGAGTCATTTGGGGTATTTTATGCGTGCACTTTTTTTCGACTTTTCGGTTGCACCCCGTATTGCTTTTTTGGACTCCTGGGATAGTGAAGGCTCGAGGTGGTCCTACTGTGAGTCCCATGATTGACGCGGCTGCTTCTCATGACTTGCTGGAAGGTGTCTCCGACTACCTTCATATATTTCAGTGGCCAGAGAACACGGAGGATGTTACTGCTCCAACTCTCCCAGTAGCGCCACTTCCGCCAGTGCATTGTCCGCTGAATCACAGTGACCGCGAAGTTCCTTCCGATATTGAGCAGGTGTCTATCGTCATGCATGAGCCAATGTCTGTTGCTTGTAGAGACTCGATGGTTGGTATGGATGATAATCGGGGCCAAAACTCCCTCCAAACGGTGGCTCCTGCTGATACTACATTACATTCTGACGCTCCTGTGTCTGCGGCGGCAGCTTTGCATGCTCTGAACTCCTCGGGACAGCCTGCCGCTGTCCTCGATCTTGTTCGTGGGGACTCGCTGGGTGGTATCGATGATGATCGGGGTGAGAATTCGCGTCAAAAGTTGATCGATGAGTTTAATGCTGAATCGGATGATCTTCTATCCGATGCCGATGAGCAGGCGATGCCATCTTCGCCCACGTCCGCCGGCGCTATGGCTCCGTCCGACGAGCGTACTCTTCTTCGATCCGTTTCTCTCTCTCACCTGGACATGATTACCCAGCGTCAGTCAAGGGTGGAGTTATTGGAATTTAATGCGCTTTTGGATGATTCTAACATTCGCACGGCTGTTTCTCCCGTTGACTCTTCTTCTAACGATCTGGTGAAGGCTGTTATGGCAAGTGGTGCTCCTAACGCTGCTCTAAATGGTGCTAATTATGGCACTGATGTTCGGGAACAAGGAAAGAAACAAGGCGATTCCAATCTGGCAGTTCGCACCTTTGCTTCGAATGATCTTGGTTTGGAGCGACAATCGGGTGGAGTTACTTCTGCTGTCCTTAAAGAGCGTAATTATGGAAAGGCAGCTGTGATTTTAACGCATAATCCGGAGGAGGTTGCTGCTAATGTGGAGGTTGGCAATAGTCACGTACCGATAATTATGGAGCGAAACAAGGAGATGGGTGATTTGAGTGTTTCTTGCATGGAGTTATCCGCCCTTGATGCTGCAAACTTGGATAGAGTTGAAGCCCAGCCCACTCATCTTTTTTCCCACCGACCTAACCCTCTCTTTGGGTTCGATTATTCCCAGCCCAACTCTCCTCTCTCCCACCTTACTCATTTTCTTCCCCCAGCCCATTATAATACCCATGCTATTCAAACCCAATCTCATGGCCTGGCTGCTTCTACCCTTCCCCCCAATACACCACATGATGCACACCTTTCTATCCTTAGCCCAGTCGATCCTAACCAATCCAGCCCATCTCCCACTTCCCATATTATTAATTCCCAGCCCACTCCTAATATAGCCCAATCTCCTTCCCAGCCCACTCCCATGCATGATTCTGCCCCTTCCCTCTCTACTGCTTCCAAGCCCCCCACTCTTACCCCATCCTCTACTCCTTTAGCCCAATATTCCCATAATTCCCACACTTCATGGTCCAACAATCCTACTCCTAACCCGCCCTTCCATACTACTCACCACCCTCCCAACCATAATTATTCTCCTCCCACAAATATCACTACACGGCCCAATTCCAATTTTCATCCTCCACAGCAACCGAATTTTGATATTGAGTTCCCCAGTTTGGGCGTTCATCACAATCCTCTTCTCACACCACAACAAAAAAATCCTATCCACAGCGAAGGTGCTCAGGGGCAGACTCTGGAGCCACAAAATCATACTTCAGTTCATGTTGAGGCTTCTCCATCTCTTGCTCCCAAAATTACCATGGCGGAGAAACTACGGGCTGCCCCTAGCCCTACGGGCCCCGCCACGTTCCAGTCGGACAATCTTGCTTCTTTGGGATAACCGGGAGAACGGGAAGGTAAGCCGCTGATTTCATTTGATTCAGCTGACATCGCTTCTCTTGCAGGTCGGGTCGGACGAGCTCTGGTTGGCAAGTTCTCCCACTCCATCCCTACCTCCCTCAACATCGACAAAGCACTCGGTAACATCAAACTTAATGGTTCTTTGTCTTGGAAATATCTGAATGCTAAGCATATTTTAATTCAAGTGTCTGATGAGTCTGACTATGCAAAGTTATTGAATGGTCCTAATTCTTCTCGTATGTGGTATATAGAGCGTCATCCCATGCGTGTCTTTAAGTGGACACTTGATTTTAATCCTGCTTTTGAGACTCTCATTGTTGCTATATGGTGTAATCTGCCTGCTTTGTCTGTCCATCTGTATGATATGAGTGCGTTATTTGCTATTGGTCGCCTTCTTGGTACCCCTATACAGGTTGACCGTGACACTGCCACACGGTCTAGACTATCGTATGTTAGGTTATGCATAGAGATTGACATCACTCAGTCACCTCCGACTGAGATTTTCCTTGATCTTGCGGGTACTCTGATTACCCAGCGAGTTGTGTGGGGTAGAATCCCCCACTACTGTTCCGACTGCAGACACGTCGGCCACACGCAGGAGTGTTGCTACGCTCTATACCCTAAATCATAAACATAACCTAATACCTAAGCTCTATACCCTAAACCCTAATCTTTAAACACTAAAAACCTAAGCTAAACCCTAAACCATAAATTTAATTTTAAAACCCGAAACCCTAAACTAAAACATAAACCTTAAACTAAACCTAAACCTTAAGCCATAAACTATAACCTAAACCCTAAACTATACCAAAAACCTTAAACCTAAACCCTAAACCCTAACTAAACCGTAAATTTGCATCCCTACAAACAAGAGCCTAAACTAAACCCTAAACCCTAAACCAAAACTCTAAACCCTAAATCCTAAGCCCTAATACAAAACTCTAATCCCTAAATCCTAAACTAAACCCTAGACCCTAAACAAAACCCTAAACCCTAAATCCCAAACTAAACCCTAAACCTTAAATTTAAAATTCTAAACTAAACCCTAAACCTTAAATTAAACCCTAAACCCCAAAGTAAACCTAAACAATTAATCATAAACCACACAGGTTCGTGATCACACAGGTGCCTTGCTTGCCGCTTTCAGCACGCCACTGACAGCTAGTTCGAGCTTTGAGGCGGAGCTCTTAGCTTTGCTTCACGGGCTCAGACTTGCTATGGACTTCTCCAGACACGTTTGGATAGAGATGGATGCTGCTGCTGTTCTCTCGCTACTCACCTTAGGGAGATTTGGAGCAGCTCACTTGCGTCATACTGCGACGGAGATCAGACACATTCTTCAGCAGTTTGAGTTTCGCTTCTCACACATTCATAGAGAGGGGAATCGAGCTGCGGACTTCTTGGCCCGGAGGGGGACCCAGACCCCGGGCTTGGTGATTTATGATCGACTTACTGCCCCGAGATACCTTGTGGCTCTAGTTAGGATGGACCAGCATGGTTATCCTAACTTTAGATTCCTCTTTAGATAGTTCTCCATGTTTATGTTCTTGGTTTTTCTTTTTACTTCACCTTTGGTGATTGATGCCCGCCTGTTTGGGCCTTGGTTGTATCCTTCCTATGTTTATATGTTGTTCATGATTTGGATGGTGGGTCACTTTTGGGCCCAACATCATGTATTGACATTCCTCTTTGAGTTTTTATATACAGGTTGGGAGTCTGCCTAACTCCCCACCCTCCGGGGTGTTTCTGTAAAAAAAAAAAAAAAAAAAAAAAACTAAACCTAAACCCTAAACTAAATCCTAAACCTTAAAATAAACCCTAAACCCCAAAGTAAACCTAAACAATTAATCATAAACCATACCCTAAACCCAAAACCCTAAAACCTAAACCTTAAATCCTAAAGCTTAAACCCTAAATCCTTAACTAAACCCTAAACCCTATATCCTAATTCCTAAACTAAACCATAAACCCTATATCCTAAATCCTAAACCTTAACCCAAACATTAACATAAAACCTAAATCTTAAACTTAACCTAATACCTAAGCTTTAAACACTAAAAACCTAAGCTAAACCCTAAACCATAAATCTTAATTCTAAAACCCTAAACCATAAACTAAAACATAAACCTTAAAATAAACCTAAACCTTAAACCTTAAACTATAACCTAAACCCTAAACTATACCCAAAACACTAAACCTAAACCCTAAACCCTAACTAAACCATAAATCTGTATCCCTACACACAAGAGCCTAAACTAAATTCTAAACCTTAAAGTCGAAACGCAAATCTAATCCCCAAACCCCAAACTAAACTCTAAACCTTAAATTAAACTCTAAACTAAAACCTAAACCCGAAACAAAACCCTAAACCCTAAACCCTAAGCTAAACCTTAAGCCATTTCCTAAACCTTAAATCCTAAACTAAATCCTAAACCCGAAAAACAAACCTAAACCTTAAGTTTAATCTTAAGTCCAATACTAAACCCTAAGCCCAAAACCTTAAACCCTATACTAAATCTTACACTCTAAACTAAACCCTAAACCCTAAACTAAACCTTAAATCATAACCTTAAAATCCTAAACCTTTAATTAAACTCTAAACACCAAACAAAGCCCTAAACCCTAAACTAAACCTAAATCTTAAACCCTAAACCCTAAAACATAAACTAAACACTAAACCCTAAACCAAAACTCAAAACCCTAAATCCTAAACCATAAACCCCAAGTATTAAATCATAAACTAAACCCTAAATCCTAAACTAAACCTTAAATTATAACCCTAAACCCTAAACCTTTAATTAAACTCTAAACCCAGTGTGACTCCTTTCGTTTCACGTACTTAGGTGTCCCTATTTATAAGGGGAACCTAAAGTCGTCCATGTTCTTGGGGCGGATCAACTTTGATTCCTTCTGCAGACACTATGTGTCCAAGGAACATAACCTCCTTGAGCCAAAACTCGCACTTGCTGTATTTGGCATACAATTTTTCCGCTCGCAAGGTATAAGGCACAATGCGTAGATGTTCTGCATGCTGATCCTCATTTTTAGAATATATGAGGATATCGTCGATGAATACCAAGACAAAGTTATCTAGGTATTGATGAAATATCCGATTCATCAAGTCCATGAAAACCGCTGGAGCATTTGTTAAGCCAAAAGACATCACAATGAACTCGTAATGTCCATATCTTGTTCGAAAAGCTATTTTTGGAATATCCTCCTTTCTTATCTTGAGTTGGTGATAACCTGAACGCAAGTCAATTTTGGAAAAGACAGTTGCTCCCTTTAATTGATCAAAGAGATTATCTATCCTTGGAACAGGATACCTGTTTTTAATGGTAAGCTTGTTTAATTCTCGATAATCGATGCACATTCTTAGTGACCCATCTTTCTTCTTGACAAATAGAACTGGCGCGCCCCATGGTGAAACACTTGGTCGGATAAAACCAAGTTCCATTAGTTCTTGTAGCTGTAGTTTGAGCTCTTGTAGTTCCTTTGGCGCCATTCTATAAGGTGCTTTTGACACTAGAGCTGCTCCAGGCTCCAAGTCGATGGTGAATTCAATTTCTCTATCTGAGGTAATCCTGGCAATTCATTGGGAAAGACATCTGGATAGTCCTTTACAATCCATTCATGTGAGAGGTCCTTCTTTTGATGTGCATCAGTCATCAGACTGACAAGAATTGCCTGATAATTTCCTTTCCTTATAAATTTGGCAGCCTTGAATGCTGAAATAATGGGTATCGGATGTCCCAATCTTCACCCATGGTACCTAACGTTTGATCCGTCGTTTGCTTGAAAAGAAACATCTCTTTCCTGGCAACGTATAGTCACCTTATTTTTCTCTAACCAATCCATACCCAAAATGACATCGAAATGTTTCATTTCAATGACATGTAACTCTGCTGTCACCTCACATTCGTTGATTTTCAATTTCTGCTTCAGGCACACTTCCCATGCTAAAATTATTTTACCAGAAGGAATACTAATTTCCAACAGATATTATGCCCTTGAGGTTGTTAATCCCAATCTAGTGCATGTACTTTTTGCAATAAAAGAATGTGAAGTTCTTGTGTCAAATAAGACAAAAAACCTAAACCCTGAAACTAAACCCTAAACCCCAAATCCTAAATCATAAACTAAACCCTAAATCATAAATTCTTGATGGAACCAGTATGAGGGGCTTGAAAATCCGCATGATCCACAGGTTTAATATATTATAATACTAATTTAATTCACACACATATAATGCCATATAAGAGAATTAAATTGCGAAATTTACCAATCTCATTAACTTGTCCTTCCCTTGCGGAGAGAGGAATTGAATCGTCGGCTACGAACAACAATCCTGTCTAATAGATCACCTCGATCTCCTCCGGTCTCCTTCTATCCGACCTTGAAAACTTCTAACATAATCTCGATCTACGATTTGACTGAACTAAACCCTAAACCATGAATTAAACCTTGAAAACTATTTTTTAGTTTCTTTTTTGATGTTTGTTGCCCGTCTGTTTGGGCCTTGGTTTGACTCTTCCTATATTTTATATTGCTCATGATTTGGATGGTGGGTCACTTTTGGGCCCAACATCATGTATTGACATTCCTCTTTGAGTTATATACAGGTTGGGAGTTTGCCTAACTCCCCACCCTCCGGGGTGTTTTGATAAAAAAAAAAAAAAACTAAACCTAAACCCTAAACTCAATCCTAACCTAAACCTTAAATCCTAGGATTTATGGTTTAGTTAAGGATTTAGGGTTTAGGATATATGGTTTAAGCTTTAGTATTTAAGGTTTTTGTTTTTTTTGTTTTTACAACCAAGGCCCAAACAGGCGGGTATCAATCACCAAATGTGAAGTAAAACAGAAAAACCAAGAACATAAACATGAAGAACTATCGAAAGCGGAATCTGAAATTAGGATAACCATGCTTTAGTATTTAAGGTTTAGGTCTTAGGGTTTAGGTTTAGTTTTTGGGTTTAGTTTAGGGTTTAAGTTTAGTTTAGGATTTAGGGTTTAGTTTATGGTTTAGGGTTTAGTTTAGTCAAACCGTAGATTGGGAATATATTAGAAATTTTCAAGGTCGGATAGAAGGATATTGAAGTAGAAGATCAAGGAGATCCATTGGAGAGGATTGTTGTTCGTTGCCGACGATTCAAATCATCTCTCCATTAGTGTTTAGAGTTTCGGTTTAGGGTTTAGTTCAGGGTTTAAGGTTTAGAAATTAGGGTTTAAGATTTGGTTTAAGGTTTAGGGTTTATCGTTTAGAGTGTAGTTTATAGTTTAGGGTTTAGGGTTATGATTTAGGGTTTTGGGTTTTATGTTTTGGGTTTAGGTTAGGGTTTAGGGTTTATGATTTAGGCTTTAGGGTGTAAGATTTGGGGTTTAGGGTTTACGATTTTGAGTTTAGGGTTTAGTTTCAGTTTAGTGTTTAGGGTTTAGTTTAGGTTTTAGGATTTAGGGTTAGTTTAGGGTTTAAGGTGTAGGATTTAGGGTTTAGGATTTAAGGTTTAAGGTTTAGTTTAGGATTTAGGGTTTAGTTTAGGGTGTAGTTTATAGTTTAGAGTTTAGGATTTAGTTTAGGGTTTAGGGTGTAGTTTATTGTTTAGGGTTTAGGGTGTAGTTTATAGATTCCTTTTTTTTTTTTTTTTTTTTTTAAAAAAGAAACACCCCTGAGGGTGGGGAGTTAGGCAGACTCCCAACCTGTATATAAAAACTCAAAGAGGAATGTCAAAACATGATGTTGGGCCCAAAAGTGGCCCACCATCCAAATCAGAGACAACATATAAACAAAGGAAGGAAACAACCAAGGCCCAAACACGCGGGCAACAAACATCAAAAAAGAAACTGAAATAAAGACCAAAAACAAAAGCATGGAGAACTATCTAAAGCGGAATCTAAAGTTAGGATAACCATGCTGGTCCATCCTAACTAGAGCAATAAGGTATCTCGGGGCAGAAAGCCGATCATAGATCACCAAGCCCGGGGTCTGGGTCCCCCACCGGGCCAAGAAGTCCGCAGCTCGGTTCCCCTCTCTGTGAATATGTGAGAAGCGAAAACTCAAGCTGCTGAAGAATGAGTCTGATCTCCGTCACAGTATGACGCAAGTGAGCTGCTCCAAATCTCCCTGAGGTGAGAAGCGAGAGAACAGCAGCAGCATCCATCTCTATCCAAACATGTCTGGAGAAGTCTCTAGCAAGTCTGAGCCCGTGAAGCAAAGCTAAGAGCTCCGCTTCAAAACTCGAACTAGCTGTCAGTGGTGTGCTGAACGCGGCAAGCAAGGCACTTGTGTGATCACGAACCAAGCCTCCACCTGCCGCCATCTGCGTGCTCTTGTCGAACGATCCATCCGTATCCAGCTTCACCCACGGCGCCTCCGGCGGATGCCAGAGTACCATGAGTGATCAGAGCATCCTCCTAACTGGCTCGATAGCCGGCATGAAGTCAACTCTGGGGCGACAGCCTCTCCAGTCATCCGAATGCAGCTTTCCGGAAGCGACCAGAATCCGCAGCTGGTGAGTAACCTGCCAAATAACGTGAGAAACATGGAAAGTGAAGCCACGATGCTTGCAGCCGTTCCTCTCCGTCCAAATAAACCAAGTGATGAGGCAAGGGATAAGAAAACTGATGTGTGTGCTCCGTGCTCGGGGAAACAAGTGTCTCCAGCGACCTAAACTACGTGCAATGTCGGTGCTCGTGTGCGTGTGAGTGCGCGCAATAGGGAACCATGAGGCAAAATGAGCCCATATAGACCTCGCCGACTCACTAGACACAAACACATGCATGAGTGACTCAACATGAGGAGACCGACAACACAAGCATCTGGAAGCCAAGGAGATAGAGCGAGACTGAACCACAACATCCACCGGGATCCTCCCTAACAACAACCTCCAAAGAAAAACAGACACATTCGGCACCAGACAAGAGTTCCAGATCTCACCGAAAAGAGGACGGGTCGGAAGCCGCCGCCGAACGTGTTCCCAAGCAGAGGTCAGGGAGAACTCGCCATGTCTGGAAAGGCTCCATCTCATGACATCCTCACCCCCCACAAGAATCGGTGTAGCACCCAAAGTATCAATCACAGAGACAGGCAAACCACAAGAAGCATGCAAAGCAGATAAAGCATCCATATTCCACACAGAGTCATGCTAGAAATCACACACTCGGGGATGAGCGGGACGACTCTCGGTCACGCGAAGCTCGGACAGGGGACGATCCCCATACCAAACATCATCCCAAAAGTCCACCCGACCATCTCCGAGAGACCAACGAATAAAAGCATGCGCAGCAATACCAGAACGTAAAAGACGACGCCATATACTACTATCATGCACAGAATAGGCCACACGGAAAGGGGAGGTACCACGACAGTACTTCGCCCACAAATACCTGGACCAGAGAGAATCCCGAGCCTGAAAGCGCCACCAGAGCTTGTAGCTGAAAGCCAACACAAGGTCCGACAGACGTCGTATACCAAGGCCACCCTCCTCTCTAGGCAGACAAATCTGCTTCCAACTGACCCAGTGCATCTTCCTCTGCTCCCCGATGGAGCCCCAGAAGAACCTAGCCATGATCTGCTCGAGCTCCTGAAGAACCACCCCATAAGGCTCCATAACCTGAAGGATGTGGAGAAGGATGGTCGAAAGCGTACTCCTGATCAACGCCAGGCAGCCACCAAAAGTGAGATATCTGTGGGACCAGCTGTGAATACGGTCGCTCATCCTCTGCCGGAGTCCCAAGAACATGGACGACTTCATGTTCCCCTTATAAATGGGGACACCCAAGTACGTGAAAGGGAAGGAACCACGCTGAAAACCCCCCACCTGCAAAATACCACGGGCCCACATATCATGACGCTCGCTGAGAAAGAAGCTGCTCTTCTCCACATTCACCTTCTGACCGGAAACCGCAGCATACTCCTCAAGGCAATCCATAAGTCTCCTCATAGCAGGTCTGCTCGCCTTAGTGAAGATAATAATATCATCAGCATAAGACAAGTGCGAGATAGGAAAACCCTGGCGCCTCGTGTGGAACATCATGCTGTGCCGGGACAAGATCAATCTGTCAAGAGACCGGGAGAGATAGTCAGCTGCCAAAACAAACAACGACGGTGAAATAGGGTCACCCTGTCTAAGGCCTCTAGAAGAAGGGAAGAAGCCCGCAGGGGCGCCATTCACCAACACGGTGAACCAGCAGTGCTACACGCATCTCTGAATAAAGCCCAACCACCTCGGCGGGAAACCCATCCGCTCGAGAACTTTGAGAAGAAAAGGCCACTGAACTCTGTCATACGCCTTAACCATGTCTAGCTTCAGCGCAACATTCGGGGCCCCCGACTTCTCCTGTAAGTCATGAATCAGCTCCTGAGCAAGAAGCACATTGTCCCTCAGCAACCGACCCTGAACAAAGCCACTCTGATTCGGTGCAACCACAAGGGGAATAAGAGGCGCCAGCCGAGAAGTCAAGATCTTGGAGATGATCTTGTTGGTGACATTGCAAAGGCTGATAGGACGATAATCCGCCCAAGTCACCGGAGCCGACTTCTTCGGGATCAAGACGATCGAAGTAGCCGTAAAGCTCCTCGGCATGGGCGTGCCAGCAAAGAAATCCTCCACCGCAGCAATCACATCTACACCAACAATATCCCAACAGCTCTGAAAGAAAAGAGACGAGAAACCATCCGGCCCAGAAGTGCTATCCCCACTGATACCAAAAACTGCCTCTCTGATCTCATCAGCATCCGGCGTCCCACACAGAGCCTCCAAGTCCACTGACGGCGGCAACTGCTGCAAGCAATCAAGGTCGGGGTCCATCAGCTCGGGGATATCCGACGTGAGAAGATGCTGAAAGAACCGAGCAGCAGACTCCCGAATATCAGAATCCTCCGTACAGACCTGCTCACCATCACGAATAGAGTGTATCCGGGACCGAACTCTCTTCTGTCGCACCCAGCCCTGAAAGAACTTAGTGTTGCGCTCCCCCTCCGAAACCCAACGAATGGCGGCCTTCTGTCGCCAGAAGTCCTCCTCCATCCTGGTCCTCAGAGCGTACTCCGCCACACATCTGTTCAGCTCAGATCGAGTCAGAGGAGTAGGAGATGCGTCATAAGAAGTTTGTGCCTGAAGCACCGCTTCCTCAGCAGCTCTAATCCGATCGAAGATATGTCCGAAAATCTCCTTGTTCCACCCCTTAAGAAACTGCTTCGTGCGCTGCAACTTGAATTGCAGGTTGAGCATCCCACGAAAGCTAGTCGGCGGCTCCCAGATACGAGCCACCTCTGAATGAAAATTATGATGCCTGACCCACATGGTCTGGAAACGAAACGAAGCACGGTGAACCACTGCCGAAAACTGACATCTCACCAGCAACGGACCATGATCAGACTGAATACGGGGAAGATGAGTGACCCGGGTGGTCGCAAAGACGGAAGTCCAGTGCTCACCCAGCAGGATCCGATCCAATCTCTCACGCAAACCAGGCCTCTCCCAAGTGAAGATCGGACCGTCGAAACCAGGATCACACAACTGACAGTCGGAAATGGCGTCCGAAAAATCAGTCATCTCCCCATGACGGTCCACGACACTCCCCTGCCGCTCATCCTCAGACAGAAAAATGTTGAAGTCACCACCAACCAGCCACGGGTGACCCTCAACAGCAACAGAAATATCCCTCAGCTTCTCCCACAGAGCATATCTCCCCTCCCTGCTGCACTTGGCGTACACCACCGAAAGAAACAGAGGGCGAGAGAAAATCGCCGCAGACAGACGAACGTGGAGCAGCTGAGCCGAATCATCCACCACCTCAACCTGAACGTCCCGATGAGAGAAGATCCAAATCTTACCACTAGCGTTCGAAGCCCTGAAAGTCAGCCCAAACCGCCTCCCGAAAAAATCGGGCTGAGGAGAGGTCTGGGGCTCGAGCACCGCCGCAAAAAAGAGATGATATTGAGCAATCAGATTCTTGAAATGACGCTGGGATCCTGGGTTAGCAATCCCCTGCGCATTCCAAATTAGGAAGTTTGCTGACATGGGAGACTAGTCAACAATCACAGAGGCGAAATGCCTCCCTCCCGTCAATCGACTGCCAGCCCCTGGAGAACCACGGGACCTGGCAGGAGTGTCAGTGAATGCACGAGGGTCCGAAGAAGTACTAGCCCGCATCTCACCCACAATCCTCACACTGTGCGCCGGTCCGTCAACAACCATATCGATGGAGCCCTGCTCAACATCCGCATCACCAGCAGTATCGAGGACGCTGTACTGATTCCCTGTCCTCACCTGTGGCTCAACTCTGGAGCCCCTCCGCTGACGACGTCCCGAGATAACAACCCACTCAGTGTCTGAGACCTGAGGGAATGTTCTGTGCTGTCCGGTCTGCTCTCCTGGGGAGACCGAAGTCCGTCTATCGCCCGGATGGGCACCTCTAGCTGAGCGGCCTCTGCTACGCCGCCTCGACGTACGCCGGCGAGTAGTGCGACGTGCCTCCGCAATCTGCGGCGGCACCTGCTGTCGCCGGTGCTCCGTGGCTCCCCCAGCTATAGGAGGATCCGAAGCACTCTCATGGGGTCGGGGATCCTGAGAGTCCGCTCTGGGGACCTGCTCCGCTACTCCAGCGGTCTGTTGAACATGCGCAGTAGTCGCACCTCGTCTGTGAAAGTCCTTCCTCTCCGGCCGCTGCTTCCTCCCAAAGGCATAGCAAGACTCCTGCGTGTGGCCGACGTGTCTGCAGTCGGAGCAGTAGTGGGGGATTCTACCCCACACAACTCGCTGGGTAATCAGAGTACCCGCAAGATCAAGGAAAATCTCAGTCGGAGGTGGCTGAGTGATGTCAATCTCTATGCATAACCTAGCATACGATAGTCTAGACCGTGTGGCAGTGTCACGGTCAACCTGTATAGGGGTACCAAGAAGACTACCAATAGCAAATAACGCACTCATATCATACAGATGGACAGGCAAAGCAGGCAGATTACACCATATAGCAACAATGGGAGTCTCAAAAGCAGGATTAAAATCAGGGGTCCACTTAAAGACACGCATGGGATGACGCTCTATATACCACATAGGAGAAGAATTAGGACCATTCAATAACTTCGCATAGTCAGACTCATCAGACACTTGAATTAAAATATGCTTAGCATTCAGATATTTCCAAGACAAAGAACCATTAAGTTTGATGTTACCGAGTGCTTTGTCGATGTTGTGGGAGGTAGGGATGGAGTGGGAGAACTTGCCAACCAGAGCTCGTCCGACCCGACCTGCAAGAGAAGCGATGTCAGCTGAAGCAAATGAAACCAGCGGCTTACCTTCCCGTTCTCCCGGTTGTCCCAAAGAAGCAAGCTTGTCCGACTGGAACGTGACTGGGCCAATAGGATTTGGAGCGGCCCGCAATTTCTCCGCCATAGAAATAATAGGGGGCTGCTGGTTCGCAGTCACCTCAGTACTGGTCGTGATGGGCTGCTTAGTATTCGTTTGAGGTGTAGGATTAGGACCATGATTATTTCCCAACATAGGAAAATTAGTGTCAAAATCATGAGGTTGATTGGGCCGATGGGTAATGGGTGGAGGAGGAATAAAATTCGAGGTGGTGGGCCAATTAGTATTCTGGAGAGGAGTAAGTGAGGGATTAGTATTGTGAAGGGCCGAAGTATTAGGCGGGGGAGAAGGGGTTTCGGTAATAGGAGAAGGAGTGGGGTGGGATAAGTTGGAAATGGGCTGATTGTGTTTGGCAGAAGGGGAACAATTGGAATGTGGGTTAATGGGCTTAGAAGAGAAAAGAGGAGGAATTAATAATTGGGCTGATGTAGGTATTATAGGGCGTTGGGCTGGGGCATAGGGTAAATGGGCCATATTGGGAGGGGAGGAGGGCTGGGAATTATCCAGCCCCAGTAAAGGAGTAGGATTGGCAGAAAAACTGATTTGGTGTTGCTGGGATTCGATCCGATCCATCTTCTCAGCCGCTCCATGCATGGTAAGAAAATTTATCCCATCCAAAGAAGCGGGTTGCGTAACTGATTCCTTGTGTTGCACCTTAGTTGGATAACTCTTTCCATAATCATATTCCTCCAAATCAGCAGAAGCGTCAACGGTATCATCAACGGCAACAATTAACGCATCATTATCACCCTTTAATCTATTCAAATCCAGATTAACGCCAGCACCCATAAGCGCATTGAAGTCCAGTAACCGTTCCCGTGATTGACGCCGCGTGATTGTGGATGGAAACTCAGCTAGACGGGAGAGAGAAGCCGACCTACCAAGCGGACATGCCCCATCCAGAGCAACGGCACCGGGAATCACCGGCGAAGCTGCTAATTCAAAGCGAGCAAGGCCCAGCCCGGGAGCAACGTCGCGCACTGCCATTCCCGTAGCATCAATGGTGGAATGCCCAACATGCGCCTGATGTTCATCCTCACTTAAAAGATCATCACTATCAAGATCAAAACCATTCGCTCCAAGCACCACAACCAACGCATTCCCATGCAGATTTCCCAAGTCTGCCTCATGCGCATTTTTCTCAACTGCGTCGTGCTTAGTGTTTATGGTTTAGGTTTTATTGCGTAGGGTTTAGTTAATTTTTTAGGGTTATGGTTTAGACTTTAAGGTTTAGCTTAGGGTATAGGGTTTATGGTTGTTTTCGGTTTAGCTTAGAATTTTAGTGTATAAGGATTTGGGTTTAGAGTTTAGAGTTCAGGGATTAAGTTTAGTTTAGGGTTTAAGATTTAGTTTAGGGTTTCAGGTTTAGTATTTAGGGTATAGTATAGGACTTAAAGTTTAGTGTTTAGGGTTTAGGGTTGTTTTACGGGTTTAGCTTATGGTTTTAGTGTTTAGGGATTTGGGTTTAGAGTATAGAGTTCATGGATTAAGTTTAGTTTAGGGTTTAAATTTTAGTTGAGGGTTTGGGTTATGGTTTAAGATTTTGGATTTAGTTTAGGATTTATGATTTAGGGTTTAAGTTTGAGGGTTTAGGGTTTAGGGTATAGTTTAGGGTTAAGGGTTTAGGTTTAGTTTAGGGTTTAGGGTTTAGTTTAAGGTTTAGGGTTTAGGTTAGAATTTTAAATTTAAGGTTTAGGGTTTAGTTTATGATTTAGGTTTAAGGTTTATTTGAGGGTTTAGGGTTTAGTTTAGGATTTAGGGTTTAGAGTTTTGGTTAAGGGTTTTGTGTTTAGTTTAGGGTTTCGGGTTTAAGATTTAGGTTTTAGTTTAAAGTTTGTGGTTTGCTCAAAGATGATTTATTTTCTGCCCTTGTTAGCTTGTTGACATATTGCTGCATTCTCTTCTCAATGTTGAGCCTCACCTTCTCGTGCAACCTTTTCAACAATTCATCCTTAGTTTTACCATCAAAACTCGCACACTCTTCAGTTGGTATTGGGATCAGATCTAACGGACTCAATGGATTAAAACCATAAACAACCTCAAAAGGAGAAAAGTTAGTAGCAGAATGAACACTTCGGTTATAAACAAATTCAGCAAATGGTAAGCATTCTTCCCAACTTTTCAAGTTCTTTTGGATCAAAGTTCGAAGTAATTGAGACAAAGTTCTATTAACTACTTCAGTTTGCCCATCAGGAATATGAGATGCATCATCACTCTTTTGACATGGAATAAAGTGTGCCATTTTCGAAAATCTGCCAATCACCACAAAAATTGAATCTCTTCCTTTCTTTGTTCTAGGTAAACCCAAAACAAAATCCATGGAAATATCCTCCCAGGGTGCAGTAGGAATTGGAAAAGGTGTATACAAGCCATGTGGATGAGATTTAGATTTCGATTGCATGCAAGTGACACATCTACTACAAATTCTTTCCACATCAACACACAGTTTAGGCCAAAAGAAATGTTCGTGCAAAACTTCTAAAGTCTTATGGACTCCAAAATGACCCATTAAACCACCACCATGAGCTTCACGCACCAGCAATTCACGCATACATCCCCTTAATTATCTCAAAACCAAGAAGTTTAGAACTCAAAGTAGTGATCAAAACATACCTTCGAGACAACGCATCAGCCACTATGTTTTCCTTCCCCTTTTTGTACTTGATCACATATGGAAATGAATCAATGAATTCCACCCACTTGACATGTCTCTTGCTAAGCTTACCTTGACCTTTGAGTTATTTGAGAGATTCATGATCCGTGTGAATTACGAACTCTCTAGGCCACAAGTAATGCTACTATGTTTCCAATGCCCTCACCAAAGCATACAACTCCTTGTCGTAGGTCGGATAGTTCAGTTGAGCTCCCTTCAACTTTTCGCTAAAGTATGCAATTCGCTTTCCATCCTCCAATAAAACAACTCCTACACTTACTCCCGACGCATGACATTCAGGCTCAAACATTTTATCAAAGTTAGGGAAAGCAAGAATAGGTGCTATTAGTTTCTCTTTAAGGATATTAAAAGATAATCTTGTTTCTCCCCCCAATGAAAACCAACTTCTTTTTTCACAATTTCATTCAAAGGTGCAGCAATGGTACTAAAATCTTTCACAAATCTCGTATAAAAACTAGCAAGACCATGAAAACTTCTTACATGTGCCACGTTTTGAGGAACAGGCCAATCTATGATAGCTTTCACTTTCTCCTCCATCTCAAATCCTTGAACACTTACAGCAAAACGAAGAAAAACAACTTTATCCATGCAAAAAGAACACTTCTTAAGATTAGCATACAATGACTCCTTTCTTAAAGTGTCTAAAACAACACGAACATGCTCAAGATGTTCATCCTCGTTTTTTGCTATAGATCAAGATATCATCAGAGTAGACACCCACAAATTTACCAATAAAACTTCTCAAAACATGGTGCATCAACCTCAGGAATGTACTAGGTGCATTAGTTAAACCAAAAGGCATTACTAACCACTCATACAAACCAAATTTAGTTTTGAAAGCTGGTTTCCACTCATCTCCCTCTCTAATTCGAATTTGGTGATACCCACTCTTCAAATCAATCTTGCTAAACACAACAGCCCCATGTAATTCATCAAGGATGTCATCTAGCCTAGGAATATGATAGCGATACTTTACCGTGATTTTGTTGTTTGCTCGACAGTCCGTGCAAATTCTCCACGATCCATGCTTCTTGGACACAACAATCACCAGTACAGCACATGGACTCATGCTCTCACGAATTTTACCCTTCGTCAACAACTCTTCAACTTGTCTTTGGATATCTTTCGTCTCCTCCGAATTAGCTCTATAGGCTTATCGGTTGAGTAGGACAGCTCCGGGAACAAAGTCTATTTGGTGCTCAATATCTCTTAAAGGAGGTAATCCACTTGGGTCTTCCTCGGAAAACACGTCTTCAAAATCCTGCAAAAGAGACACAAAAGTACTAGGCAAAGATTGGGTTGGTCTTTGTACTCCAAGACCAACAATCTCTATTTTTCGACTATTACACTCTTTATTTCTTTTTCTCTCACATAGAAATTCTATTTTTCTCTCCCCTCACTCTTACTTTTCTCTCGACTCTTTTATTCACTCGACTCTTTTTCAATATCCTCACTTTTTTTACTCTCAACCTCATGAGCCCTCCTTATTTGAGTTAATTCCAGATGGTCTTCTTGCACTTGTTGTGGTGTCAATGAAACAAGCACGATGGATTTGTTGTTGTGCTTGAAGGTGTAGTGATTGCGAAATCCATCATAAAGCACCCTCTGGTCGAACTGCCATGGTCTCCCCCACAGAATGTGACTTGAATGCATTGGAACCACATCACAAAGGACTTCATCTTTATAATTGCCAATGGAAAACGAAATTAGAACTTGTTTTGTCACGCGCATTTCTCCACATTCATTTAGTCATTGAAGCTTGTACGGACGTGGATGTTTCTCGGTTATTAAGTTCAATTTCTCCACCATTTTTGAACTTGCAACATTAGTACAACTCCCACCATCAATAATCAACATGCAAAGTTTACCTTGGACCAAACATCTTGTGTGGAAGATGTTCTCCCTTTGCTTATCATGAACTTTGGTTCGCACGTTGAGAGCTCGTCGCACCACCTACAGCTCTCCATGTTCCGGTACAATCTCGTCCAATGGAACATCTTCACCATCAACATCATCTTCATGCTCACTATCAGATTCTATCTTTCCATCCAGCTTCAAAACCATCACCCTTTTGTTTGGACATTGTGATGCAATATGCCCAACTCCTTGACATCGAAAACATTTGATATCTCTATTTCTAACATTAGAATTAGAAGTAGAAATACCTCTCCCCTTATCACCTTCATTGTACTTCGTTTTTGGACCATCATTTTGAGGTTTAGAGGCTGCCCCAAAAGATGATTTAGATGATGTCCACTCCTTTGACTTTGAAGATTGAGAACTTGTTGGAATGTTCTCTTGGAACGTTCCCTTCTTCTTCAATTGCCGCTCCACTTTAATTGCCACATGCACATATCCTCCAGCTCCACACAATGTTGAAGCTCCACGACATTGACAATCTCCCTATTCAGCCAACATAAGAACCGAGCCATGGTTTCTTCTCGATCTTCATCAATATTTGCTCAAATCATGGCAATCTCCATCTCTTTGTAGTACTCATCAACAAATTTATTACCTTGATTCATAGATTGCAACTTTTAATACAATTCACGAAAATAATGAGTAGGTACAAATCTCTTACGCATTACGGCTTTCATCTCTTCCCAAGTTGAAACTGGCCTCTCTCTATAACGCCTCCTATTCGTCACCAATTGATCCCACCAAACTATTGCATAGTCCATGAATTCAATTGCAGCAAGTCTAACCTTTTTCGCCTCGGAGTAATTGTGACACTCAAAGATGAGCTCCACCTTTCGCTCCCACTCCAAATAAGCTTCCGGATCGCTCCTTCCTTGGAAAGTTGGAATGTTCAATTTGATGCTTCCCAAGTCACGATCAACTTCATTGTGATTTCTTCTTGGACCTCTTCTTCCTCCTCCTCACCTTGAACCTTGATGCGAGGATGCTGCATCATCTTCTTCTTCGCTCTCCCTTTCTTCGTCATGCCTCCTAAGTTCCAACCTCTCCATGTGTTCTCCTAGACTTTCCATAATATTTGTCACCCATGCAAGATGTTGTTGTTGGGCTTGTAATGTAGTTTGATTTGCATTTTCATTATTTAGATTGTCTGCCATCCTCACAATTCGCTCGTGTATCAATCAAAATAATCCTCACAATCACTCGTGTATCACTCGTTGGCTTTTACCTCCCCTCTAATGTCCTCACCACTCAAGCCTTTTACCACTCAAATCTCACTTGTAGGTATTCAAATGAATAAGAACAAAGCAAGATAGAACAAGATCAGTAGCACACACCACACTTCAGCCCCTTTTGACGAAAGAAGAACAATAGAACTACCCAAATTTCAGCCCCTTTCTTTACGTAAGAAGAACAAAAATTTGAACGTATAGAACAATGATGAACAATGTAATTGATTTTTTTCTCACACTTTTTTTTCATTTTTTTTAAATCTCTCTTTTTTTCACACCATTACAATGAGGAAAAATTTGAACGTATAGAACTTGTTGAACGTTTTTTTTTCCTTTTTTTTTATAAGAATAAAGAAGATGAAGATAAGAACAATAGGATAGAGTTTGGATCAATACCAGATGGCTCTGATACCAAATGATACGAACGAGGGACCCATTGGATATAAAATTCAAGAACCTCACTTATAGAGTTAGGTAGCAGTCTCCCTAGATCGAGAATCCGGTTTGATCACCCCCAAGAGCGTAGAAACCTTGACCTGTTGGCTATATAAGCAGCCAAGAACCTCGGTATGGTTGAACGCCACAAGACCTTGCTCAAGTGCCTTGATAAGTTCTTAAAACAAGTGGAAAACTCTACAAAGATATTTCAACTCACAAAGGCAATGCCAATTTTGTTTATGTGTAAGTGGTCATTACAAATGGTTTCAAGCTTATTTATAGGCTGAAATATGACTCTTGACTCCCCCACACTTGTAACTACACTAAAGACTCCTAAATAGACTTAAAAGAGCATAAATAACATGGGTGACTCTTGATTTTGTAACAGCCACTCATTTACAACTTATTCAATGCACAAAATAACATGTTTACTTTGGGCTGCTCCTAAAACATGAAAATCAACCTTTATTCTTCATATTGGGCCTTCAAAAATCTGATATATTATGAGCCCATTCTTCAATTAAAAGTCAGCCCACTTCAACTTGTACAAGGTTCACCATTTGGCCCAATATAGATTGGTCTTGGACTTGTGTTCTTATTTCAGCTAGCAAAAGTATCATGGACTCCTTTATCTTCTTAGCTCTAGCATTTGTAATTGTCCCACTTCGAATAACCAATGGGTCCATCTTCATGTTGTTGGATAGCTCGTTGGGCAGCTCGGATGCATCTCCATCAGTATAGGCGGGGTTCGACGACTCGCCTGATGCTCCAGCAGAACAGCTTGTTGATGCATTTCAGAAATCAACACTGGGGATAAGAGGTTTAAAGTGTCTTGATAAGGTAGCTTTAAACCACTAATATACCTGGAAACCAACTGTGCAGGTGAATCACGCATATCGATTCAAGATAATAAATGATAGAATTCCTCAGTATAAGCATCAACCGAACGAGAGTTTTGACGTAAAGTATGCAACCGCTGATATAGAAGGCTATCATAATTGTATGGGAGAAATTCTCGTTCCAAGTGTTTACAAAATTTTGGCCAGGAAACTTGATTCCCAACGTCTAGTATCAGCATGGTGAGGAGGGGCGAACGAATTGATGTTGGAAAGAGTGCCAGACTCATCATCGGAGAGAATAGGCGGAAATACGTCCATGGCCATGGGGTGAAAATACGCTGCTGTTGTTAGGGTAGCGCAGCTGTGACGGTGAGACGCAGTTCCTCGAAAGCCGCTCCGGGATTTCTAAAGGTTGTAGCTTCCCATAAGGTCGCTGGTGTAGTGCCTTGATTTGCTGACAAGCTAGACATCTTTCCACGAAGGACGCTATGTCTCGTTTCATCCCTTCCCACCAGAATTTCCTCTTCAGGTCACGGTACATCTTCGTACTCCCGGGGTGAGCGGTGTAGGGAGTGTCGTGTGCTTCACTCATGATTATCTCCTTTATTTCTGGATCATTCGGGATACATAGCCTTCCCTCAAAAGTGATGGCATTATCGGCTCCTTCTTGATAATTCGGGGTTTCGTTCTTTCTCACTTGGAGTCTGATCCTTTCTAAAGCCTCGTCTGTCCTTTGTGCCTCCAGAATCCTGTTCCGTAAGTCGGGCTCGACCACTAGAGTAGCAAAAATTCCTTCTACGGTGTCGGGGGGTGGTAGAACTTCTAAGTTCATTTTGCTGAATTCCTTTATGAGTTCCGCCTCTCGAGTGAGGAGATAAGCCAGTTTTGAAGATGTTTTACGACTCAAGGCGTCGGCTACTACGTTAGCCTTACCCGGATGGTAGTTTATACCGCAATCGTAATCCTTTACTAGTTCAAGCCATCTCCTCTGTCTCATGTTGAAATCCTTGTGCTCGAAGAAATATTTGAGGCTTTTATGATCTGTGAAAATCTCGCACCGAACTCCGTAGAGGTGGTGCCTCCAGATTTTCAAGGCGTGTACGACGGCAGCTAACTCCAGATCGTGGGTAGGGTAATTGAGCTCGTGCGGTCTGAGCTGTCGGGATGCATAAGCTATCACCTTCCCGTCTTGCATCAGTACACACCCTAGCCCGATCTTGGACGCGTCGGTGTAGACTACGTACTCCTTGTGGGGTTCTGGGACTGCGAGCACAGGAGCAGTGGTCAATTTTTCCTTTAGCAGTTGCAAGCTAGCCTCGCATTCTGGCGACCACTTGAATTTGATCCCTTTCTGGAGGAGTTGGGTCATCGGTCTAGCTATTTTGGAGAATCCTTCGATGAATCTCCGATAGTACCCAGCTAACCCTAAGAAACTTCTGATTTCATTAGGAGTTGTGGGTGCTTTCCATCCTTGTACTGCTTCCACCTTAGCGGGATCTACCTTAATCCCTTCTGACGACACAATGTGTCCGAGAAAAGCTACCTCGTTGAGCCAGAACTCACATTTACTGAATTTAGCATAGAGTTTCTCGCTTCTAAGGGTTTCCAAGACGATTCTCAAATGATTCTCGTGTTCCTCTCCACTCTCAGAGTAGATCAGAACATCGTCTATAAATACCAGGACAAATTTATCAAGGTATGGGTGGAAGATGCGGTTCATCAGGTCCATGAACACGGCGGGTGCATTAGTCAATCCAAACGGCATCACTACAAACTCGTAGTGTCCATAACGGGTTCGGAATGCCGTTTTGGGAACATTTTCTGTTCGGATCCTTAGTTGGTGGTATCTTGATCTCAAATCGATCTTTGAGAAGACGCTGGCTCCTTTCAGCTGGTCGAACAAGTCATCTATTCGCGGTAGTGGGTACCGGTTCTTCAAGGTCATCTTATTCAAGCCTCGGTAATCTATACACATCCTTAGGGTGCCGTCCTTCTTCTTTACGAAGAGTACTGGGGCTCCCCAAGGGGATACGCTGGGTCTGATAAAACCGAGATCTAAAAGTTCCTGGAGTTGGATCTTGAGCTCCTCCAACTCCTTCGGTGCCATCCTATAAGGTGCCTTGGAAATTGGTGCAGATCCGGGTTCTAGATCGATCGTAAATTCTAATTGTCGGTTCGGAGGTAGGCCCGGCAACTTTTCTGGAAACACGTCTGGGTATTCCCGTACGATGGTTACGTCCTCGATTTTTTGCTCTTCTTTGGCTCCTCCATTCAAAGAGACTAAGTACGCCGAGCAACCCTTCTTCACCAATTTCTCGGCTTGTAAGGCTGAGATAATCGACTTCCTTCGAGTCGCAGTGATCTCATGAAAACTCGTAGGTTCCTTCCCAGGGGGTAGGAAAGATATTTGCCTCTCATGGCAAAGGATCGTGGCATAGTTTTCAGCTAGCCAATCCATTCCTAGGATTATGTCCACGTCATTCATCGGTAGTATGCTAAGATTGTTCGCTAGCACCTTAATAGATCCTATGTTCAGGCTCAGATTCGAGCAAGCATGAGTGATAGTAGTGATTCCTCCTAGAGGTGAAGAAACATTCATGGATGTTCCTATAAGTTCCGACTCCAACTCTAGGTTCTCTACACATGATTTAGCAATGAAGGAATGAGAAGCTCCCGTATCAAATAAAATTATCACTGGGGTGTCTAGGAGTATTCCCATACCTGTCAGATTTCCCTGACTCCCTTCCGGCTGCTTCTGGTTCATTGCATAAGCCCGGGCTCGCTGTGGCTTCCTCTGTGATGGGTACTGAGGGTACTGGGGTGGAGGTGGCGGCAACTGGTGTTGCTGCTGCTGAGCCTGCATGGCTCGAACATATTGCCTCTGGTTTGGCTGGTTAGGCCTGGAGCCTCCTCCTTGCTGCCTTGTGGGACAGGTCCTAGCTATATGTCCCTTCTGCCCACAAGCGAAGCAGCTATCGCTGCCAGCCCGGCACTCTCCCAGGTGCATTTTCTTGCATTTCATGCAAGTGGGATATTTCTGTGGGTGAACATTGGCTGGTGCTACAAAGTTTGACTTTTCCGAGTGGTGGAACCGGTTTTGCCCTTCCCATGGCTTCTTCTGAGTTGCGCCGCCCCGATTGTCCTCCCACTTGCGCTTCCCTTTATGGTTCTGGGAAGGTGTTGGGGCGAACGCTGGTGGTGCCGCAGCCACTGCTCTCTCTCCTGGCATAGCCGCTTCGATATCTAGGGCGCGGCTAAGTGATTCCGGGTAGGATAAGCCCTCGTGGCTTGCCAGCGCCACCCTGATCTCGTGCCTCAGTCCGGCACATAATTTCTCAGCCATCTTTTCATCGGTATCCACCTGCTCTGGGGCATACCGAGACATGTCACAAAAGGTCCGGTCGTATTCCGTGACCGACATCCTCCCTTGCTTCAAGTTATAAAATTCCATTTCCTTCTTCTTCCTATAGCTCTTAGGAATATACTTATCGTATATTCCCGTCTTAAATTCCTCCCAAGTCATATTCTCCCGCTGTTCAGGGGTCATGGTCTTCCTCCTGGCCTCCCACCAGAAGTCAGCTGAACCCGTCAATTGAAAGGAAACGCACGTCATGCGCTCCTGATCCGTGCAACGGAGAAAGTTGAAAATGCGCGCACCCATACCTCCGCTTCAGCTGGGTCACCTAACCCATTGAAGGTGGGTGGATTTTGTCGGAGGAAGAGTTCCTCGATCCTCCTAGCAGGCGGTGGGAGGGGTGGGGTTACCTCCCGCTCCGCGGCCGGTCCTCTCTCCTCATTATTTGGATTAAGTCCCCTTCCTCGGCCTCTCGGGCGTCCTCTTGGCGGCATTCTGTTAACATAAGTGTTTCTTATCTTAGTGGGGACTTTCGTTGAGTATTATACTTAATAATATGGAGTCTTACTTAGCATTTGATATTACGAAGCAATGGAATTTACGGAATTAGAAATAGGCATTGCATATAACGAAATGGACCTTCAGGTTCATCATAATTCATATCATATATTGCCTCAGCGAGGTCTAGTTCAATACAAAATCTTATCGTACTTTCCAAGTACATGGTATGATGCTCCTCTCTAGGATGCCATCACAATAGGTACTCAGCCTCGAAACACTAGCTACTGTGTTTTCGTGCTGTCCAAAATATCAGATATGCTATACTAGTACGGAACGGTTTATAATAACTATCGTTTTCGACTACAAAATATATATCATCGGTACGGTCTATACGTATGATCCGTTACTGATGAATACAAAATATCAACCTAGCTACTCCTGGGTGACGCAGCTAAGGTACTCCTCCTCGTCCGGGGCCTCCTCATCCCAGTCAGGCTCCCAAGCCTCATCCTCGGGGTCGATCTCGGGAGCTACCTCCTCCTCCGGGTCCTCGTCCGGATCCTCCTCGGGGTCCTCCTCCTCAGGATCCTCCTCCTCCGGATCCTCCTCGGGGTCCTCCTCCTCAGGATCCTCCTCCGGTGCCCCTGCTATCGTCTCACCATATATCCTCAGAGGCTCCCTCGCTCTCTCCAACAGTCTCTGGATCCTGGCGTCGGACTCGTCCCAATCGAGGGGTGCCTCCCTCTTCCGAGAGGGGCCCTCGTCAGCCGGGGTGAGAGTGAGTCCCGATCTCTTGGAGCTCCTAGAGTGTGGAAGCTGACAGCGATCCTCCTCCGATGTCTCCAGAACTGGGGCCTTGCCCCTATCGTCACCACCCGCTGGTCGGGTCCTAACGAGCCAAAACGGCATCGTGCCCGAGTCGTCGTCGGCAACTAGGGGTCGACTGGAAGAAGGTAGTCGTCGTACTCCTGTAGTGGGGTGAGAGGAACCTGACTCAGCATCGTGGTGCCCTCGGTACTCTGGCATCTGTGTCTGCGGTGGAACGGGAGGTGTAAGGTGCTCCTCTGCAGGGCGGAATGGCTCCATACCATCGTCGCGGGGTGCCTGGAACTCCGGCACCGGCTCGCCATAGAGTAGACTATAAGTCGGAGCTATGGGGATCACTCCAGCCGGAAGGTATGTCTGAATCAGGGGTGCCCAAAGCGGTGGCTCGCCCCCTGCTATGATCAAATCGCCGGGTCGAATGTATGGTCCCTCCGGTGGGCTATGGTACGTCTCCCAAAAATGGAGGATCGTGGTAATAAATCCTCGTATGTCAACCCCACGATCATAACTATGTCCGATCGGTCGGAGGAAGTCGCCTGCTATCATCCGAGCCCATCCCTGCCACCTAGCAGGCAACAATGGGATCAATCGCATCACTCCATCCATCTCCGTCGCTCCGTGAAGCCTAGCGGCATCCCACCTCCTCAAGTAATGACCCAGAAACTCCCCTAAGGTATCCCGCGGGTCGGGTCCGTAGAACTGGTACGCACGTAAAGGATCGGGTCTATGCGTCATCCTCTTCCTAGCAGTCTGGAGAAACCTCGCCACTATAAAGAAATATACATGTAGTCAGTACTCTGAATATCAAATTCTAAATAAACCTCATAAGCCATCATAGTTTGCTTAAGTCAATTGTTCTATTGGTGTTTTGGTTGCTAGTGGAGGGAAATGCCCTTAGGGTAAAATCTCGTTTCGGAGTTAGGATTTGCTTCCTTTGAGTCTTATTGTTCTTAGATACTTAGGTTCTTGTTAACCGACTTGCGGTTTATTCTTAAGTTCGGAGTTGACGGTGAAGCAATAATTGTCGACTCTTACCGCTATTTGCTGGGCTAAAAGAGAAATTTTTATGAACTTTCTCTTTCATTCTATTCATTAAGGTATTTGAGAGAGTTTGCTCTAGTTTGCGATCTATTCTCTCGTTTGGGGTTTGTGTTTGTCGTTAATTCCTTAGTCATAAGGAAAGATTCTTAAGTTCTAGAGATTCGAACTTAGAGCGAGAGATTTGATTCAAATCTCTCTATACTTGGAAGCTTTTATCGTAAGGCGTGTGCCACGTCTAGAGGGGCAGGATACGCCGGGGTGCTAGGATTTTGTCGACTCATTTGGTTAGTCTAGTGAAACGATACTAGACTCGAGGTTTGAAGAAAGACTCTTGGGTATAGAGCACGAAGGCTCTGATACCACTCTGTCACGCCCGCTTTCTACTAATTCTAGTAAAGCCGGGATCATGACCAATGAAAGGAATAAATGACAAGAGAAAGAAAATAAATATTCCTTTCATAACATAGAGTAAGGACTAATCCCGTAAATCGGGAAGTCAGAGTCATAAGCTCGTTACATTACATAACAGAATTTAGAGTTTAGTTTCGGATCTATTACATAAAAGTCTAGCAGCGGAAAATGCAGGATCGCGTAATAAAATTCTACGCGTATGAAGACACGTAGAACCCCCAAGAGTCAGCTACTATGGAGTTCGACAAAAATCACGATCTAGCATCCACGTCTTCTTCATTCTTAACCTGCACGTTTAGAAATACATGCAGGGCTGAGTACAAATTGTACTCAGTAGACACGTGCCGAAATCGCACACGTACATATATAACTGTCAAGCCATTTCGAGTGAATCATAGGGATTTTGTCTCTAAAGCACCTATGTTCACAAAAACATTTCTTTGAGAAAGTTCTAGTTTGACTGCAGTCCTAGTTCTTTGTAATCAACCATATCTGAAGTTTCTATGTGCCGGGGAAGTGGCCACTTCCCACAGACACTTGACCGGTCAACCTTTCGCTGACACACAGTCCATTGTGTACACTAGTTCGAGTGGAGACGCTAACCCACTGGAACCCGAATTCGATTATCATATAACAGATAGGCATCATACATAAATCGAAAACATTTATGGCAAGATAGTGCTTTTGAAAATATCTCATTTCATTTGAAAGCATACACACATATATTTTCATAGGCTAAGAAAAGCCTACTTGAAGGGTCTCGATTGGTGTTTGCCTTGTTCTCGTGATGCGGATCCGACCTCTCGTCGAAACCTTTAACATGAATCTCGAGTGAGATATATTACTCGAGTATATCAAATAAATTCTAAGTGCAAGGAATTACTATCCTTGGTTATCTTGAGAGTTTAGTCTCGGTCTTTAAAGCTTGACTAGTACATGAGTCTAGGAGTGGTATTTCTAGAGGAGTCGTTTGATGATTTCTAAGTCACTTTATAAATCGGGATTTTACGATACCCAATAAATAATTATTGGGTAATGTAACTAAGACATCCCTAATTTAATATCTCGATTCTTAACTTGAGGCAATTAATTTCTAATTAAGCAAATTAATTAATTAATTGCCACCATAAGCATAATTTATAATTTAATCATTTCTTATGATTAAATTCTAATTAATCCATTAAGTCCTAACTAATAAATCTCTAATTTAATATTTTGATTCTTAAGTCAAAATATCTATAAGTCTTTCATAGGTTAAAATAACCTAGCTAATATATATCTTAAGTATGATTCATCATTAAATCAATTATTAAGATTATATTCTAGTGAATTAATTATAAATTAATTATCTAAATTAATTAATATTCTACTTCTTGGGCTTGGTCTAAATAAATAAATAAATTCCATCTAATAGAATTATTCATAATCCATTTAAATAATTCATTTAGCCCATAACATAAATTGGTTTAGCCCATTTGATTAATTAAGTAGCTCAATCTTTAAATAAATTAGTCCATGTGTTAATTGCTTAGGTCCATCCCAATTATTTAAATTGAGCCCAATAACTAATTATTTTAGTCCATCATTTACTTACTTAGATTTGGCCCAAATTTTTTTTTAATGTGAAGTCCAGTTAACACTTCAATTTGGGTCCGTCTTCTAGCCCAGTGAATTTAATTACCCGGCCCAGTATTTGGTAGTTCGGCCCAACAATTATATGATTTGATTCGTGTTTTGTGTTGTTTAGGCCCATAAGAATAATTCATTTAGGCCCATCATGGTGAGACCTATTTGGCCCAATCTGAAATAATATAGCTAGCCCAACTTGTTTAGATTTGGCCCATGACCTTAATTCAAAACCTATCTCAATTGTTCTCTCCGCTTCCTTTCTCTTCCCTCTCTGTTTCTCCCTCACTCTCGGCTCTCTCTCTATCCCCGCCGTGCTCTCTCCTTCCCCGGTGACAGCTCCCTTCCCCCGTGGTCGCTCCCTCTCTCCGGCCTCTCTCTCTCTCGCAGCAACTGCTGCTGTCTCTCCTGGCCTTCACCGCGCCATGCTTTCACTCTCTTTCGCGCAGCCCCCCCCCCTCCACAGCGCACCAGAAACAGAGCAGTCACGAGGTGGCCGTCGCTGACGCTTCTCCGCTTGACCGAGACCCCTTCTCGATGCTTCTTTCTTGGCTGGACTCGCCAGAGGCACCTCTCCATTCCTTTTCCTCTCTTCTCCCGTTGCTCAGCGACGGTTCCCTTGGAGGTTCCTCGCCGCTGCGGAGTTCCAGTAACACTGCTTCCGGTATCCATGGGCGGCCGGTTCGTCGCATCCACTGCCGCTCGAGATAATTTCCCTATCGTTCCTATAATTATTTTATTGCATTTCCTTATTCTGATTTCCTTCTTTGAATTAATTGAATATTAATAGGAAAAATAATGTTTGCAGATTGGTTTGGGATGATTCGGGATTGGTTCGGGGCAATTCGGAATGGTTCGGGGCTGTTCGGAGTGTTTCGGGGTCTGCCGGAGCCGTTCGGGGCCTGCTCGAGGCCATCCGAAGCTGTTTGGAGTGTCTCGGGATCTGCCGGAGCCGCTCGGGGCCTGCTCGAGGCCATCCGAAGCTGTCCGGGGTGTCTTGGGGTCTGCCGGAGCCGCTCGGGGCCTGCTCGAGGCCATCCGAAGCTGTCCGGGGTCTGCCGTGGCTGTCCGGAGCTGTTCGGAACCTGTTCGAGGCCGTCCGGGGTGATTTGGGACTTGCTCGAAGTGATTCGAGGTGGTTCGGGGCTGTTTCGAGGAAGCTCACGGCTAGAGCTGTCCGTTGGGACAGCAGCCGTGCACTGCCGTGATTCCTACTTATAAGGTAAGTCTTTTTGCTCCTTTTTGCTATGTAGATTACAGGTTAGAATAAGTTGCATATCAACATTCACATAAGTCACGTATGCTTTCCCCATGCTTTTCTAAGTTCAAGGTGCAGCGCCTAAATTCAGAGCTTAGCATTCCAAGTTCAAAACCAGTTCTTTAAGTTTAAGTCTAAGCATGCTAAGTTCAATCTAACGTCTGTTTTGCACGTGTAATATATTCCTAAGTTTAGCTTTAAGAGGCATGATCATAAAATGCTAGAGCTTCAAGTCCTTACCTCAAGGCTGTCTCTAACTCTCTTCTCCCGACTCTTCTTGTTCCAATTTTGGCAGCGTTTTGGTGTGAATGATATTTTGGTGTGGTTTAAGTTAAAATCCTTCCCCTTTATATAGAAGATTAAATCCCTATTCTTCACTAATCTTATGCAATTGCTTCTTCTTTTGGATTTGCAGTCATGGCAATTGGTGGAACTTGAAGAGTCACTGGTGTAGTTAGGATAGTAGGGAGCAGACTGTTCTAGACATTTTATCCATCTAGTGTAATACACGCAAATGCTTATTCTGATTATGGGGAATCTGAACAGTTGCACGCTAGTTTCCTTTCCTACAAATCTGGTCCATAATTGTATCTTATGTAAATATATATATATATTACACGTAGGAGTCCATATATTTCATGTATATATATATATATATATATATATATACTGAACGTATATAATTAGATCCATATTGGATCTCTTATCTTATTTTGGATACATATAATGTATAATGGTTGCCTATTTGTACCTTGTAAACGATGTATGATACAGATTAATATCATTATCACACTAGTTCTTATTATCATATATATATATCATAACAATGAAGGTTAAATATAATAAATAGCAACTAATAATATATCTTAGTGATTAATATAATAATAATCATTTTAATGATCCTATAGAAATGATAATAAGCTGGGCAAATAAACTATGATGATTCTTAACACCAATTAATTATAATTTAAACCTCCTTTAAGCTCTCATTTGATAAAACAAAAATTTAATCTATTTTACTTTAACATGAATTGAGAATAATATCAAAAATTGCTACTTATTATTTATTTTTAAATAGCACTTTAGGAACTCTCTACATACTTGGTACAAAATAGGTCAAATGAAAATACCCCATTACATTTAATAAAATATTTGGAGCTCACTAGTTCAAAAATACCGTACTGTAAATAGGAAACCCACCTGAATCTTGTGGATTAGTTGAACGGGGAAATACTATCAGAGCCATTTTTGTGGTTAGATTACTTTTAAAATGAGTTTTTTAAAAGGAAAAGAACATCTTGATGATTCTCAGATCTCTGAAGAACAACAAGACAACTTCGAAATCGAGTTTTCTGAAAACGAAAACGGATTTCAAGGAAGCTTCTTAGTAAAACAAGAAATGCTTTCAAAAATCAAAAATTTAAAACTTGATTTAAAGAAAGAAAAAATATTTAAAATCCCTTTCAGTTTCAATATTTTGAAAAGAAAGAATAACATCTTTTATTTTGTCAGCACAAAAAAATGTATGTTGATATTAAAGATACTAAAGGTTGAGTTTTTCTATCCCTTATCAATAAAGAAGAGATTAGAAAAAACCTTATGAAAATTGACTCTAAGATTAGGTCAACAATCAGTACGGTCCACTTAGGAGCTGTAAAGATTTTGTTAAAATCTGAGTTTCAAGAAGGTATTGATTCACCTATTAAAATGGCTTTAATAGATAATAGAATCAAAGACCGAAGAGATTGTATTTTAGGTGCAGCTAGAGGTAATTTAGCGTATCAAAAATTCATGTTCTCTGTTTATCCTAAGTTCGGACTTAGCTTGGATACTAAGAACTTAGATACAGTTTTATCTTTTGTACATCAGTTTGAAAGAGAAAACCTTATGGATGCAGGAGATAAAGTCTTCAGCATATCTTACGTTGTAGCTTATGCCCTGACTAATAGTCATCACAGCATAGATTACAAAAAATCTGAATATATTGAATATGAAGATATATTTTCAGATATAGGATCTGTAGAAGAGAAACAATTCTCTGAAATCAGTCCTTTAGAAAATTCTTGGGCAATAGATATAGCCAGGAATAAACCTTTAATGGGAGTAGGCTTGTCAATGGGTGGGTTTTACCCGGACCGGAACCGGAACCGGTCAAAACCCGCTCATTTTAAAATTATGGTTTCGGTTCCGGTTCTAGACCCGTACAAATTCACTCATGATCGGTCCAGACCCGACCCGACCCGTAAGGTACGGTTCCGGTTCTAATCCGGTCCGGCCCGATCATTTTTTTTCCAATTTTTTTTTCATTTTTTTTTCTTCAATTTTTTTTATCTTAAAAAAAAAATTATTTTATAATATCTCGTGTTACATCCTCTATTGTAGACGGACACTCTATACGTCCTAATTCAATAATAAATGTATCGAAACAATAAACACATATAAGTCGTAAAATAATTATGGTATTTAAGTGATTTTTTAATAATGATTAAATAAAATAAGAGTGAAATTTCATCATTAAATATTTTATATTTAATTAATTTATTTATAATCCGGATTCGTTTTAACGAATTGGTGACTAAAATAATTATATAAATAAAACATAAGGAGACCCATGGGTAACCCATACCCAATAATACCCATGGGTATTCTCCCGGACCGGAACCATTAATATTTTAATTAACGGTCCGGTTCTGGTTCTAGAACCGTATCTAATTTAACGGTTCCGGTTCGGGTTTTACCCACCCATTGACAAGTCTAAATGGGAGAAAGACCCAGAATTAGCTTCAAAGGGAAGAACCTAATGATAGGAGAACCCTCTGAAAGAGATCTTCTTAGGAATGTCTCTACTAGAATTAACGATTTAAGTCAAAAACTAGAACTTCTTAGTTAAATATGTCTAACATTGATAGTCCTCATATTTACAAGAAAGGAAAGATTCTCAACCTCAAACGACTAGAGGAAGGAATTGAACAGGAAAAGAAGAGTTATCTCTTCAGCAGCCTTTCAGGTAATAATCGTATTTCTGCTATTATTTCTTCTACTAATAATCTTAACCAGATTACAGGAAGAGCATTGCTTGGAATCTACAAATTGCTATCCTTCTTCGGACTCAGCAAAGATCCCAGTGAACAATGGTCCAAAGAACCCAGCATCTACAGTAAGTACTCTGCTTATTATCAGAGAGGGGGAGGGATAGCTAGACTAGGAGAAGTAAAAAATCTCATAGTCGAACAAGACGATAGAATCAAGAAATTGGCTAATCAAATCGAGCAGATTAAAAATGCTAAGTGTGATTTACCAATATCTAGACAAGAGGTCTTAGATTAAAAATGCTAAGTGTGATACCAGCTGAACCAGGGATACATTCACAAATAGTTTTTGTGATGATGCGGAAATGAAATTAAACTAACCTAGTTAGGTTGGTTTAATTCTTCTCTTTGTAGTCTTAAGTTCAAAAATCTTATTCTACCGGATAGACTATCAAGCCTTCTGCTTCTCATTCTTGTAAAAGATATGATGTTATCCTCGGGGAGAGGAGAAGTAGCAATTTCTTGCTGTAATAAAAGTAAGAGAAGTATTTCTCTTTCAAGAGTTAATCCAGGCATATTTTATGCAGATTGATAAAAATAAAATTTTGTTTTAAACAAGTCTTAGAATAGGAGATAGATTTTTGGTATGTTTTTAGTAAAATAAACATAGATCCTAGTGAAATCAAGGGTATTATCTGTTAAAGTAAGACTAACCTTATCGTCGGATTTCATGAGGTTTGTTGTTGATATTTCGAGATCTTGCCTAGCTAACCACTGCGGTGTGTTCCCTTAGCGACCACCTGTCTTGACGGTACTAACCAGTTGCAGTATACGATCTAGCAGCTGCAGCGACGAGTATCAACACCTCATAATCTTTGATAAGGGTAGAGATCTTTTATTGATAAAACTTGAAATACACTTTCAGGATCCAGTCCCGAATTACTATCTACATACTTTTAATCTATCCCCCGAAGGGGTATTACTCACACATCATTTTCTCAAATACACTCTAATTTTTCTTTGGTGCACTGATCGAATGAATCCCCAAGAAAACTTAACTCCTCTTTTATAACTCAAGAGAAGGATCTGGATACACATTTTTTTACGTCATGGCTGACGATTTGCTCCACTAACTACATGGTGGATGCTGAGTTAGTTGAGGTTGATGTTGTCGGGGCATCTTTTTCTTTTGCCTCGTCAGACTCACACCTTTTACAGCTGTAAGGCATCGCCTTTTTCGCTGTTTGCTTTCTTATCTCTTCGCAGATAAGCACTTTGTGGGACCCAAATACTGATCCATTCAATATTTTCCGCTGGAATTTGATAATGCTGGCTTCGCTATCACTGGACATCGTCTTTAGTGAGTTGGAATGCATCAAAATTATGTCGGTTTGAAGATTGACAAAAATCTTTTCATCGCCGTTGAAATTGATGACTTTTTTAATCATCCTTTCCATAGCTATATGGGCAAGTTTTGGGAGGTCATCTCGTTCAAGCCGATCTTCCATTTTTGTTGAGGGGGAGTATTTTTCCCCGCTGCTAATTCCCATCTGAATTATGTGATGTGGTCTGTAGACCTGAACACCCAATTCCCAGACTGGAATCGTGCTTTGGACCTTAAGGAAAATATCCCTATCAGTATCCTTGATGCACTTGGTCCTGAAGGTCTTGACGGCTCGTCTGAACTCCTTCGGGAAGTCTCGTATTTCTAGTAAATTACTACTTGGATAAATAGTACTTACTAGTCCACAACAGAATGCTTCGAACACATGCTGAGGATTTGCATTCTTGCAGAAGTTATAATAACTTATATTCTTCTTATCAGTGGTGAAGTAGTGTTCTTCTGCGAACATGGCTTCATTAGCGTCTCTGGCACAGGCATATAGGTGCTCAAAGTCGGTGATCTGAACTGTCAAGAAATCTTCTTCTTCAGAACAGTTGCTTGTCTTTATGGGAAGTTTTCCCAAGCTCTTCATCTTCTGAGGAGGTGAAGAGACTGCTGCGGCGAATGTTTTTGCTCGTAGCATACTATCGTTGGTGATCAACGTCAATGGTGGCAACATCTTTTCTTTGGTATAGATGTTGGCCGATGTTCTAGCTTCCATAAGATTTTTGAATTTCTTATGTTTAACGCCAGAAACCTTGTCTGTGGCCAGCTTCGCCGTATCCCATGATTCATAGATACCTGCATTGTGACCATTATAAACCATATAATAGGGTTTAGAGGTTAGTGGGAACTGAATTTCCGTTGCTGACATAACATCAGACTTTGATGGGATTTGAATTCCCCCGTTGAAGGAACCATAATATTTCATATGGTCCATATGCCCGTGACCAAT
>JAPKLX010002388.1:0-13511 GCA_026898415.1 Leonotis leonurus
GGGTTTAATTAAAGGTTTAGGGTTTAGGGTTATGATTTTGGGTAGTTTAGGGTTTAAGGTTTAGTTTAGGATTTAAGATTGTAGGGTTTATGGTTAAGGTTTAGGAATTAGTGTAGGATTTAGAATTTAAGGTTAATTATTTAGTTTTGAATTTAGGGTTTAGTTTAGGGTTGAGGGTTTAGTTTAAGGTTAATTTGTAGTTTAGTGTTTAGGAATTAGTTTTTTTTTTTTTTTTTTTTTTTTTTAAAAACAAAACACCCCGGAGGGTGGGGAGTTAGGCAGACTCCCAACCTTTATATAACCACTCAAAGAGGAATGTCAATACATGATGTTGGGCCCAAAAGTGACCCACCATCCAAATCATGAACAACATATAAATATAGGAAGAATAAAACCAAAGCCCAAACAGGCGGGCATCAAAGAACAAAAGAAAAACGAAGATAAAGACCAAAAACATAAGCATGAAGAACTATCTAAAACGGAATCTGAAGTTAGGATAACCATGCTGGTCCATCCTAACTAAAGCCACAAGGTATCTCGGGACACTCAAGCGATCATAAATCATCAGGCCCGGGGTCTGGGTCCCCCTGCGGGCCAAGAAGTCCGCAGCTCGGTTCCCCTCTCTGTGAATGTGGGAGAAGCGAAACTCAAGCTGCTGAAGAATGAGTCTGATCTCCGTCACAGTATGACGCAAGTGAGCAGCTCCAAATCTCCCAGAGGTGAGGAGCGAGAGAACAGCAGCAGCATCCATCTCTATCCAAACGTGTCTGGAGAAGTCCCTAGCACGTCGGAGCCCGTGAAGCAAAGCTAAAAGTTCCACCTCAAAGCTCAAACTAGCTATCAGTGGCGTGCTGAACGCGGCAAGCAAGGCACCTGTGGGATCACGAACCAAGCCTTCACCTGCCGCCGTCTGCGTGCTCCTGTCAAACGATCCATCCGTATCCAGCTTCACCCACGGCGCCTCCGGCGGATGCCAAAGTACCATGAGTGATCTGAGTACCCTCCTGACCGGCTCGGCAGCCGGCATGAAATCATCTCTGGGGCGACAGCCTCTCCCGTCAGCCGAATGCAGCTTTCCGAAGCGACCAGAACCCTCAACTGGTGAGTAACCTGCCAAATAACGTGAGAAACATGGAAAGGAAAGCCACGATGCTTGCAGCTGTTCCTCTCCGTCCAAATAAACCAAGTGATGAAGCAAGGGATCAGAAAACTGATGTGTGTGCTCCGTTCTCGGGGAAACAAGTGTCTCCAGCGACCTAAACTACGTGCAATGTCGGTGCTCGTGTGCATGTGAGTGCGCGCAACAGGGAACCATGAGGCAAAATGAGCCCATATAGACCTCGCCGACTCACTAGACACAAACACATGCATGAGTGACTCAACATGAGGAGACCGACAACATAAGCATCTGGAAGCTAAGGAGATAGAGCGAGACTGAACCACAACATCCACCGGGATCCTCCCCAACAACAACCTCCAAAGAAAAACAGACACATTCGTCACCAGACAAGAGTTCCAGATCTCACCGAAAAGAGGACGGGTCGGAAGCCGCCGCCGAACGTGCTCCCAAGCAGAGGTCAGGGAGAACTCGCCATGTCTGGAAAGGCTCCATCTCATGACATCCTCACCCCCCACAAGAATCGGCGTAGCACCCAAAGTAGCAATCACAGAGACAGGCAAATCACAAGAAGCATGCAAAGCAGATAAAGCATCCATATTCCACACAGAGTCATGCCAGAAATCACACACAGTGTTTAGGATTTAGTTTAGGGTTTGGGGTTTAATTAAAGGTTTAGGATTTAGGGTTATGATTTTGGGTAGCTTAGGGTTTACGGTTTAGTTTAGGGTTTAAGATTTTAGGGTTTATTGTTTAGGTTTAGGATTTAGGGTTTAAGGTTAAGTTTTGAATTTAAGGTTTAGATTACGGTTTAAGGATTAGTTTCTAGTTAAGGGTTTAGGATTCAATTTAGGTTTACTGTCTATCTTTTAGAGTTATGGTTTAGGGTTTGGTTTTTTTTTTTTTTTTGGTTTATGGTTTAGTTTGTGGTTGAGCGTTTAATTAATAATTTAGGATTTAGGGTTATGATTTAAGGTTTATCTTAGGGTTAAGGGTTAAGTTAAGGATTTAAATTGTCACAGCCCCATTTTCCAAAGGACGGATCAATCGGAGCGTGACTGTGATTTGATGAAAGAACCAGAAAAGAAATGGAAATAATAGGAACAACAATGGTAATTGAGGAGTAATACTGAACAAATGTGTATTGTCATATATTTGAAGGAAACTTTATAACTCAAAAGCTCAATCTTACCAAGGAGTAATGACATTCATCAAATGTTTGAAAAGATAAAGAACTGGAATAAAATACTGAGGTACGATTCGAGTGTTCTGATTTTTGGAAGACAAACCAGATAGCCAAAATCAACAAAGGACAAAGAAATGCAGCGGAATAGTGAAAACTTAACACATATATGAAGATATGTATTATCTCTGAATACTTAACATATAAGAAATCATCACTCAGCACCACCGCCACCACCCCATCGCTCAACCTGCAAGTGTTTGGAAAAACAAGCAGGGCTGAGTACTTGATGTACTCCGTGGGTTATGCCGAAAACAAACAGTTATTGATCATGCATATCACAGTATAACACAAGTATCTTGAAATAACCTGCGTATACAAAATATTCATTTGATTTAAACCAAAAGTTGGAGCGGCCACTCTCTTTTCCATGTGTCTCATCCATATCTGTAACCAAATTCTGGTGAGCAATGTTCCCGCTCCCCCAGACATAATCAATGATAGCAACGCTGTGAGCAAAGTTACTGCTTCCCCAGACGTTAGAAATGGTAACAACCCTGGTGAGCAATGGTTCCACTCCCCCAGACGTTGACCAATGGGTGCCACCGGATCGGTCAATACTGACACACAGTTCTATATGGACCGGTCCGTAATGACTCACGATCACACTCCCCATGTGTACACTAACCTTGACCAACACATGGCTCAAGATCCGATCGTTATTCACAAGTTGGCCTGTAATATCCCGTCTTTTAATCCTAAATAAAATTTTCTAAGCTTTAAAATTCTCAAATTTCTCGTACTTGGATTAAATTTACGAGACCAATTTTTTGAAAAATAGTTTGAGAATAACAAACACTAGTAGTAATTAAATAGTTAATGTCATCACTTAATCGGATTACTTTTACGAGAGAGTCCATTGAGGGTGATTAATGCCTAATATGATTAGTGCCATTATTAGTAATATAATTAATACGAATACTTACTTGTTAAAATGAGAAGTATAATTTATCAGATACTTAATTGTTTTATCGAGAAGTATGATTTGTAATAATCAGTGTAATATACAGGTATACATAAAGAAAAAAAAAGAAAAAAAAGATGTACTATATATAAACATACGTAATACATATATTTGTAGGATCAGATTTGTAGGAAAAGATTTATAATATAGTGTAATACATACAATTAGTGTCATATATTTATCACGTCATGGATCAGATTGTGGGAAAAGAACTAGCGTGCACTGTTCACATTCTCCAAAAATAAAAAAAAGAAAAAGAAACATTTGCGTGTAGCAACAGTAGTAAATAAGCAGCATGCTCCCTACGGATCCTAGCCACCAGCGACGCTCAAGCTCCACCAATCGCCCATGACTGCAAATCCAAAGGAAGAAGCAAATGCATAAGAATTTGTGATGAGTAAAGATCCAATCCTCTATATAAAGGGGGAAGAATTCCAACTTAAAACACACCTAAATATCAATTACACGAAGTGCTGCCGAAATTGTGACTTAAGGAAAGAATCAAGAGAAGAGAAGAGAAGAGATAGCAAGCCGTAAGGTAAACGGTTCTACCTATAACATTATGTTCATTAGCTATACCCCTTACTACTAAATCATGAGAGTAGAATTATCACTATGGTATGTTGGCTATGAACCTTAACATAGGTGCTATAGAAACTGTCTTCCCCATCCCTTGAACCTTCCCAGTTTGAACTAAGACTTTCAATGCTATACCATGCTCACTACCTCTTTTAATCAAGCTAAACTTCACCAAAACTTAAAGAAAAAGAACAAGAAATAAGAGAACTTACCTAATGACTAAGGAAGCAGTAGTGCACGGCTGTTGCACTGTCACGCCCGCTTTCTACTAATTCTAGTAAAGCCGGGAACATGACCAACGAAATGAATAATTGACAAGGGAAGAAGATAATCATTCATTTCATAACATAAAATAAGGACCAAACCCGTAAAATCGGGAAGTCAGAGTCATAAGCTCGTTACATCATAATAGAATATAGAGTTTAGTCTCAGATCTACTACATAAAAGTCTAGCAGCGGAACTTTCAGGATCGCGTAATAAAGCCCTACGTGTATGAAGACACGCAGAACCCCCAAGAGTCAGCTACTATGGAGTCCGACAAAAGCAACACATAGCACCCACGTCTTCTTCATTCTTATCCTGCACGTTTAGAAATACATGCAGGGCTGAGTACAATTGTACTCAGTAGACACGTGCTGAAATCGCACACATACATATATAACTGTCATGCCATTCAAGTGAAACATAGGGATTTTGTCTCTAAAGCACCTATGTTCACAAAATCATTTCTTGAGAAAGTTCTAATTGACTGCAGTCCTAGTTCTTTGTATTCAACCATATCTGAAGTTCTATGTGCCGGGGAAGTGGCCACTTCCCACGAACACCTTGACCGGCCAACCCGCTAAGATGACTCACGGTCCTTTGTGTACACTAGTTCGAGAGAGGACGCTAACCTCACTGGAACCCGAATTCGATTTATCATATAACAGATAGGCATCATACATAAATCGAAAATATTTATGGTAAGACAGTGCTTTTGAAAACATCTCATTTCATTTGAAAGCATACACATATATTTTCATAGGGTAAGAAAAGCCTACTTGAATGGTCTTGATTGATGTTTGCCTTGTTCTCGTGATGCGGATCCGACCTCTCGTCGAAACCTTTAACATGAATCTCGAGTGAGATACATACTCAAGTATGTCAAATAAATTCTAGATGCAAGGGATTTCTATTCCTGGTTATCATGGGAGTTTAGCCATGATCCTTAAAGCTCGACTAGTACATGAATCTAGGAGTCGTATTTCTAGATAAGTTATTTGATGATTTAAAATTCTGATACTTCGATTCTCATCTTGAGGCAGGTACTTTCTAATCTAGCAATTGGTCGCTTAATTGTCATCATAGTCTATAATTTAATCATTGGTTAAATTCTAATTAATCAATTGAGTTCAAATCAATCAATTGATTCCAATAATTCATGTAATTGAATCTTCTAGTCTAATTTTAACTATATATATCCTCTTGGACTTGGTTTAATTAATTGTTCGTTTTCTTGGCCCATAAATTATGGCTGGATTGGCCCATGTTTCTTATTAGTCAACAGCCCAGTCACTATTAGACTTCGGCTCAGTGTTGGTTGTTTGGCCGAACTCTATTTAATTGGCCCATTAGATCGGACAAGACCCAGCCCATTAACCCTGGGTTCTAACTATCCTACCCCAGCTGTTTCTACTCGATCTGCTTCTCGCCTTCTGGTTTCACTATCTGCTTCACATCTTCTGTTCTCACGATCTGCTTCTCGCCTTCTGGTTTCACTATCTGCTTTACCTTCTGTTCTCACGATCTGCTTCTTGCCTTCTGGTTTCACTATCTGCTTCTTGCCTTCTGGTTTCACTATCTGCTTCTCGCCTTCTGGTTTCACTATCTGCTTTACCTTCTGTTCTCACGATCTGCTTCTTGCCTTCTGGTTTCACTATCTGCTTCTTGCCTTCTGGTTTCACTATCTGCTTCTCGTCTTCCCGCTCGCACAGCTCGCTGCTTCTCTCGCTGTCTTTTTAGCAGCGAGCTGTCTCTCCAACAATGAGCTGTCTCGCTGTCTCTCTAACAGCGAGCTGTCTCCTTCCTCTTCTCTCTCGCTGCTCTTTCTTACTCTCTCGTTGCCTTTCTTCTTCCTTTCTTTCTCTGCTCTCTTTTCTTCTCACAGCTAGCTGCCTCCTGCAGTTAGCTGTCTTTCCTTTGCCCCCCTCGCTCTCTTTCACCCTCACGCTGCTCTCTTTCTAGTCTCTACTTTTGCCTCTCTCGTGACAGCTAACTGTTTCTTCTTTATTTTATTTGATCATTGTCTATTTTACTTACTTAGAGAACATTTTAGGATTATAATAATTCCCTTCCTTCTCAAATTTTATGAGTTAATGGAGTCTTATTAATGGCCATGGTTTCAGATTGGTTTTGGTTGGTTCGAGGTCGTCTAGTGTTGTTTATAACCTGTTCGGAGCTCGTCCGAACTGTTCTTAGATCCATTCATTAATCATTCTGAGGTAATATGAGGCTGTTCGGAGGAAATCCTTATTTCATATACTTCTTATTACTCTAATTCGTTAGGTGTAAATCTTATATTCTTCTTCTTTTATTATGCAGCTCATCGGTTAGGGTAGGTTGTTCATCCATATTCATCTGATTTCATCCACATTATTTAAGCAATACATAGAAGCATGATTTTCTTACGTTAAGAGCATGTCTCTCTAAGTTCAACTGCAGTCCCTACATTCATGGTCCAAGCTTCTACGTTTGAAATCAGTTCTTAAGTTCAAAGTTCAAGCTAGGTTCATTCTAAAGCTGTTTTGCATGTGTAATCCATTCCTAAATCTAGTCCTAAGAAGCATGAACATAAAATGCTAAAGCTTCAAACTCTTACCTCAAGATGTCTCTATATTCTCTTTCGTGCACACCACTGCTGTTACTTCACTTCTTCTGGTTTCCTTCGAATTCCAAATTCGGCAGCGTTTTGGTATGGTGATATTTGGGTGTGGGTTGAGTTAAAAATTCTCCCCCTTTATATAGAAGATTGAATCCTTAACCCTTACTAATCTTATGCGTTAATTGCTTATTCTTTTTTAGATTCGCAGGCATGGCGATTGGTGGAGACATGAGGCGTCGCTGTGCAGCTAGGATTAGTAGGGAGTAGGGTGCCTGTTACACGCAAATGCCTTGCTAAATCTGATTATGGGGAATCTAACCGTTTGCACGCTTGCTTCCTTTCCTACACTTCCGATCCACGCTGGCGTCTTACGTGTATTTATATTGTATGCATATATATATACATATGTTTCCCCCCCTCGGCTAGGTGCAGGTTCGAAACCCAGCAGCCCATTTATAGAGTACATTCTTCCTTTATATATATATATAACTGTATATTACACCTTCTTCCTAATTATACTTCTTATTTTTAGCAATTAAGCATTTGTACAAATTATAATATTATGCCATGGGTCTAAATGTATAATGATATCGATTAACGAATAGTACGTATCGTAACAATGAAGATTAATAATAGTAACTAATAACATATCTTAGGTTAAATAATAACGGAGTTGCTACTTGTCATCAAATTTAAATACATAATTGAGACCAAGGGTTTCGTAATAATGACAATTTCGAGGAATTCACTACTTATGTCGGAATTCAAAATGCGGGGTATTACATGCACAGCCGTGAGTTTCCCCGAACAGCCCCGAAAGCTCTCGGACAGGCCCCGAACAGCCTCGAGCAGCCCCGAACAGCCTCGAGCAGGCCCCGAATGGCCTCGAGCAGCCCCGGACAGCTTCGGATGGCCCCGAGCAGGCCCCGAACGATCCCTGCAGACCCCAAAACACTCCGAACAGCTCCGGCAGGCCTCGAAACCACCCCGAACCACCCCGAACAACCTTGAAACACCTCGAACGAACTCCGAACAGCCCGAACAGATTCCGGACGACCTCGAATTACCTCGAACCAACCGAAACCAACCTGAAAATTTAGAACATTCATAAGACTCTATTAATTCACGAAATTTGAAAAGGAAAGGAAATTCTCAGATCATAAACATTTTATAACCGAGTAAAATAGGAAATGAGACAAGCAATGAAATAAATAGAAGAGTGAAGGGAAGATGTCGCTGAGCGACATGAGAAGAGGAAAGGAGGGGCGCGGGCTGCAGGGGAGGCGCTGTGAAGATGCGCGGCGTGGTGGTGGTGACAGGCTGTGTGGGTGATGGCAGGCTGTGGTGGCGATTCCAGAGGGAACGAAAGAGTGACGGTGACGCTGGGGTGACGCGGTGGTGGTGCGCTGCGCGGTAACACAGAGCCGCAGCAGTGGTGCTACGTGAGCAGAGGACAAGGTGAGAGGAGAGGGGGAGCACGGCGGGCTGCTCACGGAGGTGCAGAGCGACGAGCAGGAGCACGGCGCGGGCTGTGGTGCAGCGTTGTGGTGGAGGTGCGACGCAGTGGTGATGGCGCGCTGTGGAGGAGAGCCGAGAGGGAAGAAGGAGAAGAATGAAACTAAGTCTAGGTTAAGTCTTTAAGAAACATGGGTTACGGGCCGGGTATTGGGCTGGGTTCAAATTAATTGATTGGGCCGGAATTATTTTAGTTGGGCCCTTGATCAAGTCCACCTAAGTAAATAAGAATGGACCGAAAATTTATTAAGAACCTGGCTTAGTAAATTATCAATTGGGCTAGATTAATAGGTAAGAGTTGGGTTATTTTAATTACTTAAGTGGGCCGAAAAATTGTTAAAACAAGGGGCCAATTTAATCAATGTATTGGGTCTAGTTATTTAATGGACAATTATCTAACCCAATAGACTAAGATTTAGATTAATTGGACTAAGTCCAAGAATATATATATATTTTTGAAGCTAAACTAGGAGAATTAATTTATTAATTAATTAGAACTTAATTGATTAATTAGAATTTAATCACAAGAAATGATTAAATTAGAAATTGTGCTTATGGTGGCTAATTAAATTTATTAATTAGCAATTAAATTCTAAACTTGAATATAATTGATTTAGACTAAATTGATTAATAAGAAATTAGTCACCTAAGAAATAATTTAAAATAATGCTTAGATTATGTTAATCAAATTTTATTTGCCAAGTAGAAATTTCTTATCTCGATTTAGGATCGAGATATTAAATTAGAAATACCACTAGTTATATCATCCAATGATTATTATTTAGGTATAGTAAATTCCCGAATTATAAAGTGACTAAAAAATCTTCATACGCCTCCTCTAGAGATACAACTCCTAAACTCGTGTACCAGTCGAGCTTTAAGGACCGAGGCCAAACTCCCATGATAACCAGGGATAGTAATTCCTTGCACTTAGAATTTATTTGATATACTCGAGTAATATATCTCACTCGAGATTTATATGAAAGGTTTCGACGAGAGGTCGGATCCGCATCACGAGAACAAGGCAAACACCAATCAAGACCATTCAAGTAGGCTTTTCTTACCCTATGAAAATATATGTGTGTATGCTTTTAAACGAAATGAGATGTTTTCAAAAGCACTGTCTTGCCATAAATGTTTTCAATTTATGTATGATGCCTATCTGTTATATGATAATCGAATTCGGGTTCCAGTGGGTTAGCGTCTCCACTCGAACTAGTGTACACAATGGACTGTGTGTCAGCGAAAGGTTGACCGGTCAAGTGTCTGTGGGAAGTGGCCACTTCCCCGGCACATAGAAACTTCAGATATGGTTGATTACAAAGAACTAGGACTGCAGTCAAACTAGAATTTTCTCAAAGAAATGTTTTTGTGAACATAGGTGCTTTAGAGACAAAATCCCTATGTTTCACTCGAAATGGCTTGACAGTTATATACGTATGTGTGCGATTTCGGCACGTGTCTACTGACTACAATTTGTACTCAGCCCTGCAAGTATTTCTAAACGTGCAGGATAAGAATGAAGAAGACGTGGATGCTAGATCGTGCTTTTTGTCGAACTCCTTAGTAGCTGACTCTTGGGGGTTCTACGTGTCTTCATACACGTAGAATTTTATTACGCGATCCTGCATTTTCCGCTGCTAGACTCTTATGTAATAAATCCGAAATCCAAACTCTAAATTATGTTATGTAATGTAACGAGCGTATGACTCTGACTTCCCGATTTACGGGATATGTCCTTACTTTATGTTATGAAGGGAATATTTATCGTCCTTCTCTTGTCATTTATTCTTTCATTGGTCATGTCCCCGACTTCACTAGAATTAGTAGAAAGCGGGCGTGACAGAGTGGTATCAGAGCATTTGTGCTCTATACCCAAGAGTCTTTCTTCAAACCTCAAGTCTAGTATCGTTTCACTAGACTAACCAAACGAGACGACGAAAGCCTAGCACCCCGGCGTATCCTGCCCCTCTAGACGTGGCACACGCCTTACGATAAAAGCTTCCAAGTAGAGAGAGATTTGAATCAAATCTCTCGCTCTAAGTTCGGATCTCTAGAACTTAAAGAATCTTTCCTTATGACTAAGGAATTAACGACAAACATAAACCCTTTGAACGAGAAGAAGGAACGCAAACTAGAGTGAACTTTCTCGGACACCTCAACGAATCGAATGAACAAAGAAGAATCATAACGATATCTTCTTCGACTTAGCAAATAGCGGTAAGAGTCAATACTTATTGATTCACCGTCAACTCCAAACTTAAGAATAAACCGTAAATCGGTTAACGAGAATCTAAGTATCCAAGAACAGTAAGACCTAAAGAAAACAAATTCCAATCCTCGAACGAGATTTTACCCTAAGGGCATTTCCCTCCACTAGCAACCAAAACACCAATAGAACAATTGACTTAAGCAAACCATGATGGCTTATGATGTATATTTAGAACGTGATATTCCGAGTACTGACTACCTGTATATTTCTTTTTAGTGGCAAGGTTTATCCAGACTGCTAGGAAGAGGATGACGCATAGACCCGATCCTTTACGTGCATACCAGTTCTACGGACCCGACCCGCGGGATACCTTAGGGGAGTTTTTGGGTCATTACTTGAGGAGGTGGGAAGCCGCTAGGCTTCACGGAGCGACGGAGATGGATGGAGCGATGCGATTGATTCCGTTGTTGCCTGCCAGGTGGCAGGGATGGGCCCGAATGATAGTGGGCGATTTTATCCAGCCGATCGGACACAGTTACGATCGTGGGGTTGACGTACGGGGATTTATTACCACGATCCTACATTTTTGGGGGACATACCATAGCCCACCGGAGGGACCATACATTCGACCCGGCGATTTGATCATAGCAGGGGGCGAGCCACCATTTTGGGCACCCCTGATTCAGACATACCTTCCGGCAGGAGTGATCCCCATAGCTCCGACTTATAGCCTACTCTATGGTGAGCCGGTGCCAGAGCTCCAGGCACCCCGCAACGATGGTATGGAGCCATTCCGCCCTGCAGAGGAGCACCTTACACCTCCCGTTCCACCGCAGACACAGATGCCAGAGTACCGAGGGCACCACGATGCTGAGTCAGGTCCCTCTCGCACCACTACAGGAGTACGACGACTACCTTCTTCCAGTCGACCCCTAGTTGGCGACGACGACTCGGGCACGATGCCGTTTTGGCTCGTTAGGGCCCGACTAGCAGATGGTGACGATAGGGGCAAGGCCCCAGTTCTGGAGACATCAGACGAGGATCGCCGTCAGCTTCCACACTCTAGGAGCACCAAGAGATCGGGCCTCACTCTCACCCCGGCTGACGAGGGCCCCTCCCGGAAGAGGGAGACACCCCTCGATTGGGACGAGTTCGACGCCAGGATCCAGAGACTGTTGGAGAGAGCGAGGGAGCCCCTGAGGATATATGGTGAGACGATAGCAGGGGCACCAGAGGAGGACCCTGAGGAGGAGGATCCCGAGGAGGATCCGGAGGAGGAGGATCCTGAGGAGGAGGACCCTGAGGAGGATCCGGAGGAGGACCCGGAGGAGGAGGTAGCTCCCGAGATCGACCCCGAGGATGAGGCTTGGGAGCTTGACTGGGATGAGGAGGCCCCGGACGAGGAGGAGTACCTTAGCTGCGTCACCCAGGAGTAGCTAGGTCGATATTTTTGTACTCATCAGTAACGGATCATAAGTATAGACCGTACTGATGATAAATATTTTGTAGTCGGAAACGATAGTTGTTATAAACCGTTCCGTACTAGTATAGCATAGCTGATATTTTGGACAGCACCAAAACACAGTAGCTAGTGTTTCGAGGCGGAGTACCTATTGTGATGGCATCCTAGAAGGATTTTGTATTGAGCTAGACCTCGCTGAGGAAATATATGATATGAATTATGATGACCCCGAGGGTCCATTTTGTTATATGCAATGCTTATTTCTAATTCTGTAAATTCCATTACTTCGTGATACCAGATGCAAAGAAAGAACTCCATACTATTAAGTATAATACTCAACAAAATTTCCCCACTAAGATAAGAAACACTTATATTAACAGAATGCCGCCAAGAGGACGCCCGAGAGGCCGAGGAAGGGGACTTAATCCAAATAATGAGGAAAGAGAACCGGCCGCAGAGCGGGAGGTAACCCCACCCCTCCCACCGCCTGCTAGGAGAATCGAGGAACTCTTCCTCCGACAAAATCCACCCACCTTCAATGGGTTAGGTGACCCAGCTGAAGCAGAGGTATGGGTGCGCGCATTGGAGCGCATTTTCAACTTTCTCCGTTGCACGGATCAGGAGCGCATGACGTGCGTTTCCTTCCAACTGACTGGATCAGCTGACTTTTGGTGGGAGGCCAGGAGGAAAACTATGACTCCTGAACAGCGGGAGGATATGACTTGGGAGGAATTTAAGACGGGAATATACGATAAGTATATTCCTAAGAGCTATAGAAAGAAGAAGGAAATGGAATTTTATAACTTGAAGCAAGGGAGGATGTCGGTCACGGAATACGACCGGACCTTTTGTGACATGTCTCGGTATGCCCAGAGCAGGTGGATACCGATGAAAAGATGGCTGAGAAATTCTATGCCGGACTGAGGCACGAGATTAGGATGGCGCTGGCTAGCCACGGGGGCTTATCCTACCCGGAATCACTTAGCCGCGCCCTAGATATCGAGGTGGCTATGCCAGGAGAGAGAGCAGTGGCTACGGCACCACCAGCGTTCACCCCAACACCTTCCCAGAACCATAAAGGGAAGCGCAAGTGGGAAGACAATCGGGGCAGCACAGCTCAGAAGAAGCCATGGGAAGGGCAAAACCGGTCCCATCACTCGGAAAGGTCAAACTTTGTAACACCAACCAATGTTCACCCACAGAAATATCCCACTTGCATGAAATGTAAGAAAATGCACCTGGGAGAGTGCCGGGCTGGCAGCGATAGCTGCTTCGCCTGTGGGCAGAAGGGACATATAGCTAGGACCTGTCCCACAAGGCAGCAAGGAGGAGGCTCCAGGCCCAACCAGCCAAACCAGAGGCAATATGTTCGAGCCATGCAGGCTCAGCCTCAGGCTCAGCAGCAACAACACCAATTGCCGCCACCTCCACCCCAGTACCCTCAGTATCCATCACAGAGGAAGCCACAGCGAGCCCGGGCTTATGCAATGAACCAGAAACAGACAGAAGGGAGTCAGGGAAATCTGACAGGTATGGGAATACTCCTAGACACCCCAGT